>QJNZ01000403.1:0-81651 GCA_004155055.1 Monosporascus sp. CRB-8-3
CCCCGCCCCCCCCGGCCAGGACATGTCTCTACTATGTATGTGTGTGGCTCATGCTACATCCTACATATCCATCTGTGGCTCAAGCTTCTATTTGCATTGCATTCGTTTTATCGACGTCACGGACCAATCATCCCATATCGAGCCTCATCCACACCGAACGGGCTCGTCACATCCTCGGTCAGGATGTGAACAACGTCCAATTGAATACTGAGTAGTCGAGAGGATGCACCGCTCTCCGGTGGTGTCCCTCGCAAGGGCGCGCCTACAATCTAAGTTGCTGTCAATATCGCACCCGAGTCCAAGGATGGCAGCAGCAGCAGCCATCTCGTGCCGACGACCATACGCGATCCACTCCCCGAGCCCACCAATCCACCAGGTCTTCAACCGGCGCACGAAATGGCTTCAGAAGGAGCGCGCGGCGTCCAACGCGGAGCTTAGCCGGGAGGCCGACTACCTGAAGGAGGAGGTGGCGACGCGGCTCTGCGACCGGCTGCTCGACATCAAGCGTACGTACCCGTTGGTCCTGGACCTTGGCGCCAACTCGTGCAACATCGCGCGCGCGCTCGTGCGGCCGAACCCGGACCAGGACCCGTCACAGCCCACGTCGGAGCCCCTGTCGGCGCGCGTCGGGCGCCTGATCGCCGCCGAGAGCTCGCGCACGCTGTTGTACCGGGACGCGGACCTGCCGCTCTGGTCACCGCCGCCCTCCTCCTCTTCTTCAGAAGAAGGACAGGAGGCCGGGACACTCGACCTCGTGCGCGAGGTGCTGCCGGACGAGGAGACGCTACCCTACGGCGCCGACACGTTCGACCTCATACTCTCGAGCCTGAGCCTGCACTGGATCAACGACCTGCCGGGGCTGCTCGCCCAGATCAACAACGTGCTGAAGCCCGACTGCGCCTTCGTGGGCGCCATGTTCGGCGGCGACACACTGTTCGAGCTGCGCACGTCGCTGCAGCTGGCCGAGCAGGAGCGACGCGGCGGCATCTCGCCGCACGTGAGCCCCCTGGCCGACGTGCGCGACGTCGGAGGGCTGCTGCAGCGCGCCGGCTTCAAGATGCTCACCGTCGACGTCGACGACATCATCGTCGACTACCCGGACATGTTCGCCCTCATGCAGGACCTGCAGGCCATGGGTGAGAGCAGCGCTGTGCTGGGCCGCGAGATGGGGGGCATCCGCCGTGATGTGCTGTTGGCGGGCGATGCCATATATAGGGAGCTTCATGGGAACGAGGATGGCTCGATACCGGCCACTTTCCGTATGATCTACATGATTGGCTGGAAAGAGGGTAAAGATCAGGCTAAGCCGTTACCGAGAGGCAGTGGTCAGGTCAATTTGAAGGATATCCTAGAGCAAAAATAAAAGATATTTTGCAGGCTGATCACAGATTCACTACCTCGATTATTTTAAGTTGTTTGTATGCAGCATCTATTCCCTTGTTCTGGCTACTTATGCTTCCATTGTCCACGTCAACGCCAGGTACTTCCTTATATGCCATGCAAATGTCTTAGCCAGCCAACTGTGGACGGGATGCCAGAATACCCAGATTCTGTGCACGTGGTTACTTCCGAACATCCTTTCTTCCAACTGACAATATCCGTGGCCTGGTCCATCGATGCCTCGACGTTCAAACGAAGTAGCTCTTCAGATATTCAACCCCTTCTGTCTCCTGAGCCTTGATCCAAGCTGCACAGTCGGTTTCCTGGATATGGTCCAACAAGCCTCCAAAGCTGGTGAAAGAAGCGGAGGCGCACCCGACCCGGGGGCATCTAAACCGATGGGGCTGATGGACGTCACTGCCCAGATGGTCTTGCGACGCCGTCTTCTCAACAAAATCCTCCCCACAATGGGAGCGTTTGTATGATACTGATGTGTTACTCCAAAACATGTCCATGGCCTTGTCATTTGCTTTGCTGATAGGCGTGTTGTAGATGAAGCCCGTCGTGAACATATTCTGCGTATCGTGTTTCCTCAAAAGAGCGTAGAGCTGTGGTAATAAAATGTAACATTCTTCACGCTCACAGTGTTTGATCATATCTATCTTGGAGGGAAATGTTTGTGGGCAGATTATACACTTCACTTCGGCTTTTGTCTGCGCCTTGTCTTTTGTTAGCTTATGGCCCACTTATAGTCGCAGAAAGATTCATAATTGCGGATGTTCACTTACCTTCGCCTTTCGGGCGTCATTCAAAGATGAATTCTCTCCGCTCGCCGACAATTCGAGTTTGACAAATTTTCCAGGAGCATTCATTTCCGGTTGAGAAGCAATCACCTCCAATCCAGGGAGCCTCTTCGATGGATTAGGGGGCTTCGCCTCTAGTTCAGGAACCTTCACCATTGGCTTTGAAGGGTCCACCAGCGGTCGAGGTATCTTCGTCACTTCTGGGGTGCTAACATCTCTTGTGTCCCCATTCATAATGACTTTTTCGCTGGATACATTAGCTTTCATGGCTGGTTTCATTCGCGGTTGTTTATTGGTAGCCCTTGCTGCTTCGTTAAGCGTTCGAAGCACGTTTTGGAACATGCGAGATGCCTTTAACCCTAAAGGCTTGCTAGCGGCTGCAGTACCAATAGGAATAGGCTCGGTCGAGGTAGGCTCAGTCGGGACAGTTCCAGCATCTTCGATTGGCGCATCTGAGGCACGCTCAGTCTGGGTATGCTCAGTCGAGGCATCTCCAGGATCTTCAACAGCAGCGTGCTCAGTCGGGACATCTCCACGATCTTCAGTGGGGGGTTTCTTAGACGGGATGTCATCATTTGGCTTAGTACCATCCAATCCTTCAGTTCCTGCTGTGATATCTGTCCGCGGGCTTCCAGCTTCTGCAGCCGAATGCACAACAGGAACATGGGAGTCGACTTTCTGGTTGTTGGAAAGCTCTGTGTTGCAGTCTCTGCCGTCATGATGCTTGTCGCCAACAGTTCTGTGCTCATTCAGCGCTTCGGAATTTTCGAATGTTTGATTACAAACCCGACAATAGTTATGCTTGGCCTCGCGATGTGAGATCAGGGATTCGTCTTCCGCAAAGTCAAGTCGACACTTCCAACAGTAAAAGTGACTTTGACTCCAGATTTTGTGTTCGTCAAAAGTGTTGGCCGTCGCGAATGACTCTTCACACACTCGGCAGTAGCGGTGCTTGGCCTCCCGGTGAAGAATGAGAGACTCCGCGTCGGCAAGCTCGAGGCTGCAGTTGGTACAATAGTGGTGTTTCGTGCTCTCTCCCTTGTGTTTCTCAAGCCCATCCGAACTCTCAAATGACATGTCACATTCTCGGCAGTAATTATGTTTGAGCTGCCGGTGCATAGGCAGAAATTCAGCCTTCTCAAGCACTAGTTTGCATTCCACGCAGTAGCAGTCCTTGTGAGCTTCACGTCTGTGATCCTCCAAAGATTGGGGAGTGCCAAATGTAATTTTGCATGAGGCGCAGTAATGGTGCTTTGCTTGCAGGTGTACACTTAGGGTCTCTTCCTCCTGGAAATCCAACTGACATTCATCGCATTGGTGGTGAGCGGAACTGAGTCGCTTGTGCGTTTTGAGCTCGACTTCCGTCCAGAATTTCTCCTCACACCGGTCGCAGTAAAAATGGACGTCAGCTAAATGGTTCTTCAATGCTCTTTCATGCGGGAAGTCAAGGTCGCAGGGCTCGCAGAAGAAATGCTTATCGCTATTTTGCTTGTGGGCCGCGAATGCTGCTGGGGTCGCGAAAGCTTGCGAACATTGGTGACAAAAGTGATGCTTTGACTCCCGATGCAGCTGTAACGACTCATCATTGGGAAACTCAATCTGGCATGTGTCGCAGTAGTGATGGTCCTTACTTTCAACTTTGTGAAGGTCTAGTTTGTCAGACGTGAGGAAGTTGAGGTCACATTGGCCACAGTAGTAATGGCTTGTAGGGTTTTGAATGATATGACACTTCAGCTCCGCCGGACTCTTGAACGCTATTCTGCAGCCAATACAGTAGGGATGAGATTGCGTCTGTTCGAAGTGTGCTGTTAGGGCCGCTTTCGAGGAGAAATGTAGCTTGCATGAGTAGCAGAAATGGTGTACGTCGGAGCAGAAGTAATGATTCCTCAGGCTCTCCGGGTCCTCGAAGTCACAGAAACAGCTCGAGCAGTAATGGTGTTGGATTCCTCTTGACCAGCTGCCGGGCTGATCGTAATGCTCCGCCAGACGAATCGGGCTGTCAAACTCCTTTATACATTTCCTGCAGAAGTAATGTCTGGTGCTGGATGCCAAGTGATCAATAAACGACTTCTTGAAGAAGAAATTCTCGTAGCAAGTCCCGCAATGGTAATGATGCTCTCGACAATGTGTGGTAAGCTGTACAGCCGAGGCAAGTTCGATGCAGCAGCTCCGGCACCAGAAGTGTGCGTTGCTACTTTGCCTGTGGGTTTTCAACTCTGTATCGGTCTTGAAGTAAGTATTGCATTGCCTGCAATATAGATGCTTGAAATATAGGTGATCCTCAAGCTGAGTCTTTGTGAACTCGAGACCGCAAGACGGGAACGGGCACTCGCAATGGTTCTCTGTGACATGAGCCTCTAGGAGCCCCTCGTCTGCGAACTCTTTCGTGCAGCCACTGCGGCCGCATACATATTTGTCACGTGCATCATGTTCGGCCCTATTGTGAGAGGCTAGTGTGGATGAATCTTGGAAAAATTCGTCGCATGAGCAGCAGTAGTGGTATCCGTGAAGGGGGCTGTTTTCCCAATGTTGCTGAATTGCCGCCCGGTCCACAAAATATCGATCACACGAGGAGCAATATTCGTCTCTGTGGTTGCGACTGTCTCTCCTATGTTGCTGGATCGCATACAGGTTGGGAAAGTGTCGGTCACATTGCTCACAGTATTGCATATTGGTGTTGTAGCCGTAAGATGGCATGTTTAACGAACAATGACTTGACTCACTTGACTCCGATCACAGATGTAGAGATCGGTATGAATATGATACGGCCGTGGGGTGAGAAGTCGCGAAGGTGAGTTCACAGATGAGAGAAATGATAAGTACCCCCTACTCTGTCACTATTTGATGGCAACCGGAAACAAAGAGGTCAAGGTTACGAAAGGACGAGATGTGATGGTCGTTTTCCTGGTGGGAGATTGAAAATACAGTGTAACGCTCAAAATCTGAAGGTATACGTGGAAAATGGTGTACGGGTAGATAGATGCCACACTGTAGACGACAATTGGTCCTGGGGTTTTTTCCGCGATGACTGTGGGAGGGCGTTTGTGGGATGCTGTCCGGGAAGTCCGTGAACCGGAAGGGGCTGGTGCTAGGTGGTATACGATAAATAAACATGTCAATGATGAGGGTTGATAGAATACAAGAGGACGCTTGGATGAAGCCGTGATGAATTAGAAAGGTTTGCTGATGGTGCTGATAAAGTGAGAGATGGACAAGGCGTGGGGGGTAGGAAAACCTGAAACACAGAGGCAGACGTGGAAGGAGCGACAGAGGGAGAACCTAGGTAGGTTGGAAGGTGCCACCATTTCGTTGTTTCCTCAAGGCAGTAGACCTAGTCTCCATCTATATAGGGCCCAAATCATAGACGATCAGTCTGACAGATCTATGCACTCGATCCGAGGTAGTCACCAAGGCAGCCGCATAATAGAAGTCCAATTCCACCAGCAGCCAAGTCAATTCCAGGGAACAAGCACCGTAACGTAGAACAAACGTAAAACAGCACAGTAATTATTCTTCGCGTTTTCCTAGCTTCAAGAGAAGCCCCGTGATCATTCCCATGCTTCAAACCTTACGCCTGTCCGTCATGCACCGTCCTATGCTGCCCAAGCCCGCAACATCCACCACCTTCTCGTGCCAGCTCAGGAGGACGCTCATAGCACCGCCAGTGGACTCGTTCGTCGAGCCCGGCCGCGCGCCGATCTGACTGAACCCGGTAGCCTGCGGCGTGAGATAGCCAGCCGGCTTTAGCGGCGTCCGCTGTCCGCCGCTCGCCGCGCCTCCGGCCATGCCCTTGTACCTGCTCGACGGGTCAGTCTGCCGCTAAGCCTAACAAGACACTTAAAACAAGCACAGAAAGGGGGATCGCTTAGCTTACAAGTACTTCATCAACACGTCCAGGAGCTCGCTTCCGCCTTCAGAACCTTGAATACGCTGCAATATGGGCGTCATCTCGCTCGCCTTAATCGACTGCAGGACCTCGACGACGGTCTGTAGGTGTGCGTCCTGTGTGCCCCGCAGAATCCTATCAGCATCACTCTCATTCATTCACGCACGCCCGAATCCCCAACCCGCTAGCAACCTTCCCAGCTACCACCTTCGCGCACCATGACGTACCTTCGCGGCGTCGGATCCGTTGTATACGGGACTCTCAAGACATCCCCTCAGAGCACCTTCGGCGTCACCGCCCCGCAGCAGTTGCCGCACCTGGCCGTTGAGCTGTCGGACCTCGGCCTCGCTGATCTCCGGCAGCGGCGGGTGTAGCGTGGAGATGTCGAAGTTCTGGGACGAATCCGGGTCTAGCGCGTCGATGTTGATCGTTCGCCAGGCGTCGCTGAGCGTGGCCGACGTATGCTGTTGAATGATGGACATCTTCGCGTCCGCGTAACCGGTTCGTCAGTTTATGATGCTGTCTACGTCATATATAGCCACGGTACAGCAGCTGGCCTCCCAGTTCGTGCGGTAAACTGGACTGGAAGAGGGTCGCAGAACCGGCGAGTTGTGTCGACAGCGAGGTAAGGTGAAGTTAGGTGAAGCTATTGAGACCCGGAGCTTTGGTTCACCGTTGTGGTTAGTCCATGGCGGGGTGGCTTGATGTCAGGAGTGGCAAGTGTATTGTTGTAGCATGGTGGGGGCATGGGGCTAACTTAGCCTGCAACTTGTGGCTGAGTTGAAGATGCCAACTCAGTTGCCGTGCATCTTGATGCTTTCTCACACATCACCTTGGGTAAAGAGAGTAAACACAAGCAAAATAGCACAGTGATTACAGAGAATATGCTAGCGCAATATGCGACAGAAAAAACACGTTTTGCATGATTCATATGCGTACCAGGTACCAATATGCTACTCGGTTCTATATGCACGCCGGAGTAACCAAGCCTACAACGTCTGTTGGAACTCCTATGTGGATGAATATACGCAATTTATATGTCACGCACGGGGACCTCCACAGTAAATAGCAAATTCCCAAAAGAGTGTATGAATCCTGCTTCTCGGTGTGTCGTGTAAGGCGTCCCTGGTGTAGAGATATTGTTGATTTAGACCAAGGCACATATAGACGGATGGTATTGAGCAGTCACCTAGGTCTACCACCCGATTGGTGGACCACGGACGGCGTAGAAAGCGCCCTCTCATAGGCGGTTACGGATCTTACGATGGCGTCGAACTTCAATACCACCACACATTGGGCATTGATATGAGGGCGGTTAATGCACGTACGCATGCAAGTCGACGAAGCAATTTTTTGACCCGCTTGCGCAATGCCACGTCGGGGAGAAGCATGCTGCAGTAGGGGCAAGGGGAGCCTATTGGTTCGGCCACGTAACAAGCATGCGATCAACTTGTTACGTAGTAACGACCTGCAAAACAACTCTATAGAATACGAAGTAATCAGGTAGCTATAGTCGATTCAATCCGTAGACGGCAGGAGGATTGAGTTAGTTGGGTAGCGGCCGCAAGACCGACTGATCGGAGGACCTAATTCGGAGATTGCAACCAGCCAACTCTTGACGTAGGGAGGCGGAGGCGTCGAGGAACGGGACGTATTCACGGGACACACTCATGGGGCGTTTGCCGGTAGAGGTAGGGTCGCTGATAAGGAGCACCCAGAGGAGCAAGGGGGGAAGTTGGCCGCACCGCGACGGATCTCGTCAAACCCATGATGATTTCACGGCCTCCTTGTGCATATCAGATTCCCAGCTTCAGCCGAGATAGGGCACGCGAGTCTTCGTGGCGAAAGGAGGATGGAGGAAAGGGCTAAGCATGCGCAGGGTCAGTTGGTTCGACATTCGTGTCGTTTTGGAGATCTCAAGCTCCGATACTGGCACGAAAAAAGTCTTCACGGCGTTGTCACAATGATGCAGCGTACTCCTTGCCTAGTCTGCCCTTGTAGTTTTGTATCCGGACGAGAGCAACAAGCAACGTGGCCTTGATAGAACATCCGGAAGTCCTGCCGCGGGGATAGCCGACAAGGCGGCCCTTGTTCACAGTATAGTATAACAAAATCTCTCGGATCGTAATCGGATGTCGCGGAGGACGCAAGGCTGAATTGGGAGCTTTTGGACCGACATACCATTTGTTTGTGACACTCGGTTATATCGGAGCCACGGCTCGCAGCCCTCCGGTTCGTTCGGCCTAATTCATTCGTCCCCGATATTCATCTCAAATTCCTGGTCTGAGGATGAGATATCGTGCTTACCAGTCACGTTTCGGGACAGAGAAGGCTGTGAAATCTCTGCTGCATGTGTCCAATTAGCTGTCCCATCGGGTCAGCTTACGAAACGAACGCACGGCACAATTTAACCAACCTGCAAAACGGATAACTTCCCCGGCAGCCATGAGGCAGCCATTTTCCAGGACAGGGGTCTTGCCTCCTTGCCGGAGGATGATGGAAAGGAGACGTGAAGACTATTGGGTCCGTTTCCATCATACATGGTTGTTCTGAACCTTTGGACAGGAAGCAAAACGTAATTCATTACGTGGTTGAAGGAATGCTACGCGGTAATAGACAGGGACGCTGCTTAATAGAGATACCGGGCATCACCCGCCGGCATGGTTTGGCGGGATGTTAGCTTCCAAAGCTCCACTTAACAGGATCCTGCCTGCATGAACGTTGAGAGAAGGCGAGGTAAACAGCAGGGGAAAGGCTTCTAGAAATTCCTGCAGTGGAGATAGAGTGGACAGCAGCCCGTCACGCCCTTCCGAAAATCAAATACACACATTCAAAGAAGTAAACACTTTTATATGACTAGTTAAAAACCGATAGAAGAATGTAAAATTGTAAGAAAATAATTAATATAATCAGTCCTAAACGAATTCTATATGTTCAGGTTCGGAACTTGATTCTAGGAATTGTACGTTGGGAAATAAATTCACGAACTGTGAGCGTTCCATGAAAGTGTGCATTCTATTTTCGGATCTGCCTGCCTGTACCCTTGCGTCACGTCAATGATCACTGTTTGAACTGTGCAAATAGAAATAGTTCCGGGAATACGACCGAATTGGGGCCAGACAGAAGTCGGTACTTCAAGAGTTCAGAACTTCTCTAAGAGGTATCACTGCTTCTGACGCGGCCTCCAAGTGACGGCGGATGAATAGGCGTACAACAGGGAACAAGAGCTAATGATGGCTAGTCTGGAATATTAAGACCCGGAGTGTTCGTTCTTGCTGTAGTTATTCGATTGGAACACGCCATGAGAGCTAGACCCGTACACTTCCGATATTGGGGGCACGGCAGATGGGCTGATGGAACGATTTCAGAGGCCTTGTCGAGGACATGTAACCTACGATCCAGCCCAGTGGTAAGAGTAGATCAACTGTCATGGTCGGTACTTGGCCACGCGCGCTTTCGGTGGGTTGATGCTTACATAGTGGAGCCGGCCCTGGATGCCGGGTGGATGCCGGTGGGCCACCATAACCCGTTAGCGGACGGGGTTCGAAGCCGAGGTCACGCTTGGCAGGTCTCGTTGAATCTTTTGGAAGACCACGCTCAGGGGAGACCGTTGCAAGAGAGAGTTTCACACAGCCCGTGCACCGGCTGGGATTAGCGAGGAGAAAGTGAGGCGCGACGCTAGACCGGATACGTAACTTCAAACCAGTGAAGCGCTCCCGGAGAACGCCCCATAGTCCTCAAGGCTCGACCGTCTTGGGCCTGACCCGGCTGGCCGGAACGTAGCCTGTCTTGCCTGTTTATTTTTTCCCCTTGTTTCGGCGCCCCATCAATGGAACTTTGGAAAACTCCTAACAAGCTATGACAGGCCCTAGAGAACGGGGATTCTCATCGGGGCCTGGCGGCTCTTTTGATCGAAGATTCGAAGGCCCTCACGATATGGGGCTCACCCACCCGGCTGATCCCTGGTTCAGTCTGCTTCCTCGTCGATCTGGCTAGAACTATTGACGAGTTGAGCCGACCAATCACCGTCGTGGGTGATTTTCGTTGTGGCATGGTTGGTTCACATCTATTCGCCTGAGGTCACATGATGCCGAAACAATGCATTGGTTGCCTCATCACATTTCGGCTACATGATACCGAAGAATGGGAAGACTTGTGCAGATGCCAGCTGATATCATATTGCGGCCTGCTTCTGCCATTGGAGGAGTATCGCTCAATAGACACTGATGGATCCGCCGCCGATTAATCAATACGAGGTTTGTGGTGAAGCTTTTCGGGAAGATCTTCAGCTTCCATGGCGACTTATGTAATTCTAATTAACGAAAACATGGTTTTACCACCTAACGTTAATGATATGGAGAGGTGAGATTGTCAATTGTGCAATTCGGGCTTTGGTCTAATGCAGGAACCAGTAGGCAAGTGGAGCGCCATGTGTCGACGTGCAGATGATCAGGGGGCTGCATACACCTTAGGGCGCCGGGAACTTTGGGGGCGCCTCAAGCTTGTATAGAGTACATGACATCTAACGTTTAACCATGTCTCTAATGTACCTCGACTTAGGTCATCCCCAGGGCGACGGCTTAACCTTAAAAACAGCCGGTATGTACCAACCGGAGTAATCCCCTGGCACGACTTGAACAGCAAACGGAGAAAACAGATAAACAAAACGAGCAAGGAAACGCACTACGAGCTTCAAGCTTGAATTTGATTTATGCGCATGCCCTGCTAGCTACATAGGGTTATTGGAATACAGAAGTTCAATAGAGACTCAACTGCGCATGCATAGAACATAGCCCTAATAAGGGTACCTCTGGGTGTAAGCAACCTGTAGCTACAGCACCCTGCCTCTTCGTCGGGGTGGGTACCTTGAAGCTGCATATATTTCCGGCTCTTTGTGGTTCAACGGCGAAGCGCCCCATACGAATCCCCCCTGCATCATGAAGAATGCTGACATCGACCTTGATTGAATGCCTGAGCGTGGGACGTGCTGTCAGAGTTCGGGGCGGATCAAGCTGACGTCGTTTCCGACTCTGTTTCGCCGATTTTGGCAGGTGAGATAGCCTCTTCGCAGGGCGGGGAGGTACAAGATCATTCCTTTGAGCTGCCTCTTTCCGTTCGCCTAGCCCCTGGGTGTATGGTCAGGCGCGTACGGATTGGGATCCAAGTTCTCATATATTTCTCGGTGAGGCTTTTCGATATCATTTGTCACACTCCCGGAGAGTGGTCTGAACTTGGCTCGCATCTGCAGGAGCAGGATGTTTGCCTGCTTGATTCGCAAGATCGAGTTTACGATTCTGCGTCGATCTCGCCTAAGCCTTGTGATATTGATGTGATACTTGGCTCGTTTATCGGCTCCTTGCACCTTTGTTACCGGTTGATGCGATTGTTGCAGGTCGGTGGAGATTGAATTCCAAGACTAACCTGGTTTGGCTTTAATGGGAATATGGACCCATTTAGCCCAGTAGCGTTCAGGAAACGCGTCCCGAAAAGTGCTGGTTTAGGTTAAGACTTGTCCGATAACAATTCTAGAAGTCCCAGTAGAACATGTCACCCTGCGGTCTAACTTCGATATTCCGCTAGAGATATAGACCATTTGGGAACATGATGCGGGCCCACCCCAGCGAAGGTACCAAGCATGCGTGGCGGCATAACATACCTACATAATGCATTATATATCATATCTCAGCTACATAAAATTATGTATGTATGGAGTATGTCGGGTGTGTGCATTGGAGGTGTGCAAAATTAGAGCATGATTGATAAAGAACAGAACTTAGATGTAAGCTGGCAGGTCGTCATACATCTCGCCATTCCATGAACGGTAGACAGCAAGCGTACGTATGGGCAAATCCTAACTGCGGGAGAAGCCTGAGAAACTATTTGCCAATATTCTAGCTGGCCGACACAACACTCTCGTACGGATGTTGCACCTACGACATTAGTTTACCTCTAATACCATGCCTACATCTATCTTCCCTACCTTACCCGTTCGGCTGGGCCGCGTGGTGGTCTATAGTGGAATGCTGATACCTCCTCCGCAGTTGTTTTCCCGCAAATCGCCTCTCGGAGAATACGCCCACCTCGCAACTTTCCGCCAGCTCGCCGTCGTATTCAGCCGTGGAGTCACACCGACGATAAATGACTGACAAGAGCTAGGGGCCGACGGGGTGGAAATTTTGAACGCGCGGGAATTTACGACATCTAGTTTATTGATCTTGTTTCGGGAAACGAGAACACTATCGCCGCGTTGGCCACGCCGGGCTTGTTTCCTCCTTGTCACACGCAAAATCGAAACTTGTTGGTCACGATACGCCAGCTACCTTGCGGAGTATGCTGCGGCGTTTCAAGACAACCACAACCTGCAATCGTATCGGATCTCCCGTCTCAGCCCGTCGCCTCTGTCAAGTAGGTAGTAATGTCTACTGATTCGACCAGTCGTGCTATGAAACGTTGCCGCTCCTTCACGCTTCCATCAGCAATATTCGACTCAAATGCGGACGCGCCTTACTTACCTATCATGACGGCAGCCTGATGCACAGCCAACAGCTGACTTCAGGCATCTTTTTTGTATTCCACGAGCCTTGCCCTCGTAGCAGTGATATTAATGAGAAGAGACGAATGGCTGATGATCTTCCTCCGTACAGAGGACCGCAATGAGATTGGCCTATCTTAGACCCCAATCAGTTCTCTGGAGGCGGCTACGGGGCCGAGACAAGTCTCAATTTAGCGATTCTCATTGTTTCCAACTGGCCCTTTGATCTTCATTGGATATCAAAATGTAGCAGATAAATAGGGATCGCTCCTATCGCGGGGTGAGGAGAACCCGAGTGGGGGGTTCAGGAGGGGAAACTCGATGGCGGCCGCACCCCCGTATCGTGAGGGTGGAAAGCGAGCTTGTTGTCATACAGCGGCAACGTGGTCATTCAGCGTATTGTTGTGCGATTATCTAAGATACTTGGCTTCTGGGGATGTGTCATCTGACTCCTCTCCACGATATAGTTTCCGCTCGTGGGTAATATCTGTCGTATCACGGAACTGCAACCCAATTCCTTTCGGAGGCGCAGCCATACCCTCAAGCTGATGGTGCTTTGTCAGCCTGTAAAAGTTCCATGACATGGCTAATACTTTTCCTGATGCACAGTTGATTCCAGCATCTGAGTCACCAGCTGCATGGGTCATACATCCACAGCCTGCGTGGCAACAGGCTTTCCAGATGCAGCCGCTTGGAAATGCTGACACACGCTTCAACCCTCTGTCGGGTCCAGCCGGCTAACCTCAGAGCTTACAGCCGACAGGGAACCGTATCTCCGGTTCGTGCCTAGGAAGACCGAGTTGTGCCCGATAGTACCTACGTTGCTCCCTATCACAGCATGAACCCTGGTTCCTTGGGCAACCGCTTTGTACGTCATGGCTCGAAAACTTCGAAACTTCAGCACGGTTCCGGCGAAATCGTAGACCGGAAAGGACGACAGTACGCTTCGAGATAATAGCACACTATTTGTGTCTCGTGGAATCTGGTTGGCACGGGTCGTAGCCTTGCGAGACTGATGCAACGGCGGGCTGATGGAAGACTCAGCTGTCACGATTCGATAGAAGACTTCCCGATGATGGCCTGGTTCTTTGCCCGTAACAATCTACGGGGAATCCGATCTGATAGTACATTCTAGAATTTAAATATCGCGAATAGCGTGAGTAGAGTAGACATCTCATCGCGACATCTCCTACGGTTACAGCCGCGGTTTCGATAGATCAACCTGAATATCGCCCATGACCACTTCCAGCCGTTCGTGTCTAATAATAGGAAGCTAGCGATGCTGTGCTCCGTCAAATCATGCCCCGAGAAATCAGTTCAACGGTTACATTTGTCAATTTTCATATCCTCACTATCCAGGAACGCCACATTACTAAGCGCGACTGGGTGGGCTACACATGCATACCAAGAAACTGTATACGCTGACAGCTGTATACGTTGCCCCTGGATATCAGCCTGGCTGCCAGTAGACGTTTACGTACGGGCCTATTATCCAACTATGATTTCATTTCGCCCAGAAACAAAGTGTTAACGCTGCCGCCGTATCTTGTCCCTTGCCAGCCAGGTTCACAGCTACGTATAACTAGGGAACTCAATGACGGAAGCATTAAGTACTAGGAAGCCAAACATCGGCTGGACTGTTTTAAGACCTCAATGGCGGTAATTGCTGACTCTTTAAAAAAGATGGCTTTGCGGGTTCACCCGGAAGACCATATCCCCTCGCGAACCGATGGAATGCCCCTCGCCTAGGTTCGAGTATTTCTCCGTCCGTCCTGTACAACGGTATGCATCTATCGTCGAGTCTATCGTCAGCCTTTCCGCCGGCTGACCCTCACCAGCCGACAGCCTGCATGATGATACATCGGATGGTCCCAAACGGGTGGCACAGTCAGATATAGCCGTCATCGACATGGATAAGTTCGTTTCTCTAACGACATTTCCTAGGCCGGTGTCACCAGGACACAGACGCAACGGGAAGATTTTCTGGCTTGACTCTGTCGATGGCTTGATGGCACGGTGCGGTGGCTCGTGTTCCTCAATTTCCCACTTTTATGTAGCGTTGGGTACTCCACGTACACACCTACTCACACCTTCATTACAGCTGAGGTGTACAATACCTTACCTTCCGCCTTCCCCTAGCCTTAGTGTCTTTATGCCGTCCCACTAATGTACCTAATCCGCCGGACTTTTTATATCCACAAGGTTATGCAATCAACAGCAAAGTCCTTCCGAACTGCATAAGGGACGCACTGTATAATCCAAATGGGTTTACTTCGTAGAGAGTTTATATCTCATCGACATTGCATATAACTTGAAACATACCATCGATCTATAATCGATAATGGGTAGATAGGGTATTTGCATATATACTTTTTGCAGAGCCTCCTCGCTTGGTGAGAGGCGGCACCTTAGGTGCTTCGGGCAACGGCAGACAAGGTTCATCCCTAACCAGCCACATGACCACCTTTTCGACTAGACCTTCCAGAACTTCGGTATGTGTTTGGGCATATGAGACAGTCTGAACATGAAGAGTATACAAAAGAGATTCCGGGTATACCGAGCTCACGGTCCATCAGGAGAAGGGATTCGTGAAAATACTTCGTCGACTGTGGAACTTGTCAGTTGTCAAATCCGAATGTTCCCCGGTGAAAGAAAACAATAATGCCTCCTCAGCAACGATACGCCCGACCCGTTAGTTCATACAGGAGTTCACCCCAGAAGCCGCTCTCTGCCCTCCACTACCGCGTATAGTTCTGTCATCGACCACGTAAAGGCCAGTGCAACCCATGCGAGAAAAGAAATTCGAGAAAAATTCGAAAGAATAGGGAGCTTAGCTAGTGTAGGGGAGATATTGCCGATGTGGGGCAATGGTGAGGGATCTCCCTTGCTAGGTAGCCCTGTTAGCCAAATCCCAGGAAGCATTGTGAAACTTCCCGGCCACCACGCCGGATGTTACTTAGCAGGTATGTAAGCTTGGTTTAAGGGCTAAGGCACTAACAGCTCACCTTGCTGCTCAGAATGTCAACTTTAACTGCAGCACACCACTTTAAGATACATGCACTCTGCACAAGCACTGGGACCTACATACGTGTACACCTTCACCAGAAAGCTAGCGCCCCAGTTAACGCTTGCAGTTTTGCTTTTCCTGTTACTAGCACACCTACATAGGTGGGTTGATGTGAGTAAGTCTTTAGCTGTAGTATTATGTATATATGTATATGCATCCGCCTACATGCATACCTGGGGCTACGTAGTCTACGCCGAACGGCTCAGCCTGCAAGGTCGTACGTACATAGGGTTGTATAATGCCTACGTTAGTATAGTATCTACGAAGGTACCTAGACCCAACATTTTGATCATGGACATGGGCTATTCCGCATTTGGCTCCTTTGTTTCGCGGAAAGGGAGACCAGACAGGAGACAACAATTACCCTTGATTCGCCCAGCAGCGGCGGCTTCTCTTTGACGTCTCCATCACCTCAATCCACTAAGCCGGGCCAGTTTCCTAGTGGGTTTTCGTATGCCAAGTACAGGAACATCATCCATGTTCCCACGTAGTCCCCCATGTAACAGGGTACTTGGCCTGGTACCCGATGAAAATTACAGAGGCAACGGGCGATGTTCTGACAGAACTGCTAATTTCAGTGTTTTCTTAGGGAGTAGGGAGGTTTTCGAGAGCTCGGGCTGGTAAATGAGCCACCCTTTTCTCATCCCCCGTTGGTGAAGGTATTGCTGGTATAAGAGAAATTAACGCCCCTTCCTACAAAGTCTCCAAATTTCCTACAACATTTCCATATCATCTACGAATACATTCCTTACTGTTATATTAATAGCGTCCCGGCATCTTCGCTCCCTTTTGACGCGGTTTCCATCCTTCCTGCCCCATCTTGGGAAACTCAACTACATACATACTTGCTGCTGTTGCTTATTGCTTTGTGCGCGTTGTTCCAGTCCTCGTCCTCGTCTGCGTCTGCGTCTGCTAGAGGAACCACTCCCCCAAAACGGATCCAGTTGCATCATCGCTCTCGGCGACCACTGTACAAACCTTCCGACGCTGTTTATTTTGCCCTGCATCTAACGATCGGCCCAAATTACCCCAACTGTGCCAGCGTTACAACGCTCTAGCCTTTCCAGCCCAACGCCTTGCAGCAGTGTACCTGAGATACACGAGCCCGGATCCCAGACGGCAATAATACACCGACACCAAGACCTATAATAGTCGACGCTCCCGAAACCTGCGTGACGCTTCTCTGAAAGGGCAGAAATACTACTTTCACGCTCAAGGACACTTGACACTCTGTCTCAATATTACATTATTCGGTTCCGGATATTTCGGCCCTGCAATTTCTACACACGACCGGGACATTCGGCATCGAAATCGGCCTTCTTGCTGTAGTACTAATCCGAGCGAGCTATTCACTCACCCGAGAGGGTTGCAAGATATATAAGTCCGGCGTCATCTTGACATCTTCGGTGCTGATCTCAGCTATTGATTGCGAATCATACACAAATTCCATCCCAGACGCTTCGAATACTACTGTTCCATCCTGCTGAGAGGGTCTTCCGTTATTCGACGCACCGCCCCATCACCGAGCCGTATCCATCGCCTTAACAGCTCACCAATCCGCTTCCGCATTACCATCTCCCCCCTGGGACTAACCACGTCGCATCTGTACGACGTTCTAAATTTGTGAGTCAGACCTGCAGCCTCCACGATTATTCTTGCTTTCTTTTTTACATCTTGCTCGCTGCCTTGCCCCGTCGCCCTCTTGGTCTTGCACGGCCCCTTCACGAGCCACCGCGGCAAAGATGACTACATCTCAAGACTTATACCCGCGGTACCCGTTTATATAAAGTCCGGAGATGGAATGCTTTGTATTTAAACTAACATGACCTCTTTTTAGTCTATATCCCCAGATCTTTAAAAATGATTAACCGGGAAACTCAAATGACCAACATGGGCCGGGGTGCATATGATACGACTGGTGTGCCCAAGCCCCCGCCGCGGCCCAAGCCCAATTAAATCCAGTTTAGTTACCACCATCCCAATCACGCTCTGCCGAGTCGGTTTTGTCTGGATGCCCTTAGTGGCCCTTCATGCATATTGCGACGAAGCGCCGGCTCAACCATTGGCGCTTGCATCTGCAAATCCGGTCCGGCGTGTTTCCTATGCGCGCTGTTTCGCGTGGTATCTTCTTCCCAAGACTTCGAAAACATACGATCTTATAATCCTCACTTCTCTTGTACATCACTTCCGATGCATCTCACTTTCCGGCAAACACCGGCATTCCGCTATATCGTTTAATATGTCATCACGTTCCGGAGCGACGCGCAACTTATACTCTAAGTCTGCTGCCGCTTGCTTTCCACAAGCATGAAGGAGACGCGCCACAGGCTCTCATACACGTTTTCGCAATGGGATTCAGGGGTTTACGGCGTTCTTTCTAGACTGGATCAACATTACACCGGGCCACTGGTTTGGGATTTTCTGGGTCGATCCCGTCGGGTTCACGATATCATGCACATGGTCAGCAGTCAACTGAGCGTTTATGTCGGGACAATAGCATCGTCCGTTCCATCGGGACCCGCGGGATTTTGGACATTTTCGATCACTCTCCGATCGAAGCATGACTCAGCCCTTGACTCAGCACGGAGCGCCACATCGTCTCGGGTGGACACCCGCTTGCGGACGACGTTCATACCTTTACGTTTACTCCTCGTAATACTCCGTTGCGGCGCACACCCAGTTCTCGTTCGGGATCATATTATTTACCGCTTGGGACTCCTTGGAAGGGCATCAAATACAGGTTTCGGATTGGAAAAGAATTGGTTTTTGGTTCGCATATAGACTTGATTTGGGCTCCCTTTCCCCTTTTGTTTTGGCAGCGCAGCGCCTCAGTGTGTGAGCCGTCTGCGAGGATTGGCTCTTTCCGGGTGTTCTAGGTTACAGTGGTGTCGCATCACGGGACACAGGGGTTTTTGGGTTCGACATCTAGATCTGGGTACAGTGTTTCGCGGCATCCATTTTGGTTGGATTTTCCGTGCGCGTTCAACAGCCTCTTTGTTAAGCTAATCGTTGAGCCATGTTTACTGGCCGCTCTGGGCTGGAACCAGGTAGATATAGAAGATACCCGAAGGTTAGACTGTATATTATACACAGGCAGGATAGCTACGCAGCTCCGAGCCTGAATTTTATTCCAATGATGGGTCGTTATCTCTTCTCTCCACTACCTGTAGTTCCCATGGAAAATTCGTCAGCTGTCTATTTTGTAGTCCCGATTCCGACCCCATCTGGCTGTGTATGAACAGAACTACGGCGGAAGCAAGCCATCCACGATCTAGACAGCGGCCGATCTGTGGACGGGTCATTAGTGACAGGTCGTCCTGGCGTTTTTGTTTGCTTCTACATATCCGAGTGGTAGAGCTAGAAAGTAGGCAATACCGGATCAAGTCTAACTCATTATAGAAAAAGTAGGAACCAGCACCGACGATACTTGCTACCCGCTACGTCAGCCCGTTCATCCCTTTATCCCCTTTCACGCACATCAGACAGAGACACACATACACCTATATCAAATTCGCCCCTAGGGGGCATTGGTCGGCGACTTGATCAGCCACAGCTGCTATAGCTTACCAACAGAAAGAAATGTTACATGACAGAAGCGCAAACATATAAGACAAACAGATCTTATTAACCGATTTAATCTCCCAGATCCGGCCAGGCTTCTAGCTACCCCTAGCCGGACTCTTTAAGCTGTTGGCTGGCGAGCAAGCGAGTAGATTTGCCATCACATAGTTTTTATGGTCAAGCTTTCTTTTCTTCTATCCTACTCGCCCCTTCCCTCCCCTAGGTATAGTTTAGGTATGTGGTTGGTCAGATCAGACTACGCGACTGTTGGGGGAGAGATGAGATAAGAGGGAAAATAACGTTTTCAAAGTGAAAAACAGGGATTTCACTTGTGCGTAGGGTACTGTACCTAACCGGATGCGCGGCCTGCGAGGCTAATGCAAGCTTATTAAGTTGAGAGAGGTACAGACGCGTGTGCAGCGCGATTGATCCGGCTACCGTAACGTCGGGTCCGTCCGTCCCATCGAATGGGTGAGGGATGCGATGGGATCAGGGTTGCCAAAACGGTCGCACGCAGCCTGCCAGGCAGCACACACACAACACACGCCACACACATGCTCACAGGCGCACTTGTGCTGCAGCCAGTCGTTAGGGCCCGTCTAGTTGGACGGGATGGGCCGAAAGCTGCAAAAGGCCACACACCACATCTTAAGCTCGTCGTCCTCCCCGAAAGCGTGCGCCGTCTGCCAGTCCAATGAACCAATGAACTCTTTGCGAACCGCCTTTCCGATTCTGTACCATACATACCTACCCTACGTACCTAAAGTAGGTACATTATCAATCAAGCTGACTGATGACTCTTCCTACGGTCGCTCCCATGATTATTATTTATTATTAGCTCGTCCTCCCGTCCAATACCCATAAAGGACAGGATCACGGACGACCGAATCGCGGCCGTTGCCGGAATGATGGCCACGAGAGCTCTCATACGTTTTTGTCGATCGGTCTCGCATGCATATGCGGAAACTGTATTCGAGAACACGATGAAGGGACCCGACGACGCACCACTGCATCGTTGATGTCGCCTCTTCGATATTCTCCTGTACGATCGTGCGCTTGCGATGCGAGTGCATACGTATCGATATGGCATTGGTTGCGCAAGGCATGAGCTTCCTTTTCTTTCTTTTTTTCTACTTCTCCTACTCCCAACAGCCGGTCGTATTTCGTTCCAGCTGCATACATACAGCGCGATGCGGTACTGTACCTACCTCCCCTCCCGTCTGTATCCAGCTTACCTGCACACTTTCCTGTTCCATTTCCGCGGCCCGCTACATTAGTATACCCGTTACATCACAGGTCCCTAAAATCGGGAGCGCTCCCCTGCAGTAGTTCGAGAGCGGGCGAGAGACGGACGCAAGCTAAGCCTCCGGCCGCAGCGCCCCGTCTGGTAGCTGCTTTACGAGGGCCGCGGGAGCAGCAGCGACAGAAGAAGAATCAAGCTCGTAAGGGATTGATTGTGCAAGGTTTCTTTTCTCTCTCCCTCTTGCTTATTCGTGCGACTGTGGTCGCCGATATGACGTGGTCGCAACCCCCGAATTGTCCTCCTATCCCAGAGGATCAGTCACGAGCTGGCTATGCTGGAGGGGTGCGGGAGAATTACTAATCTCGTCATTTTGCAAACCGGAACGTTACATGTATGAACACGCCCTGTACAAAGTACATAAGGTATTGTGCAAGATGCAGGTACATCCAGTCTTGATGTTGGCGTGGGGTTCGCTCAGTTCCCCCGACTTCTACCCTAGCCGGCAGCCATTCGTCCCCCATGATAACCCCCATCCCGACGTTATTTGTTATTGAGAGCTTGCATTAGTCGGACCTTCTCCAGCCCAAGATGCTGAGAAACCCCTCCAGCGGTGTGCAGGTCGGAGATGTCACACGCCGTTTGGATCCTGCGAGAACCAACATGCAAAGCTCTATGCAGTCATGCTTACCCATCTCACGTCCCGCTCTGGATATCTCGTGCGTACCTACATACACGGCACAGAAATTCCCTGCAGCATCAGCTCGGGTATATGCCCCCCATGTCCCCGGGGGGGGGGACCTCGGAGCTGAGGCTCGAAACTTTTCAGCGTACAGATCCGGACCAATGGCGTATTGGAACTGCTTTCTAAGGTCGCCTGAAAATAGATGGCACTCCCGGATCTGGAAATTCGACCCCGATGTAGGTGACGCTGGATACGAGGTAGGTACCTACCAGCCTGCCTCTGGTTCTCGCCCAGGTCCCTTGTCGGCCCTCCAATAGCTGCCCAACCAATCACCTTTTCAGTCGCATTGTGAACCCGCGCAACTGGGAATCTGAGACATAAGGGACGTCTTGGCTAGATTGATCGTGCATGCATGCATAAAGGGCCGGCCGTTGGGCCCTCTCCAGTGCGGGATCCATGACCGATTCGCCGAATGTCGGTTTCATCGCTTCCTTATTAGACGAATTGCCCATATTCGCTTTCTCAGCGGGGTTCCGGTATTTATAACTCAAAAGAAAAACTTCCCCATGGTTCGCCCCTACCCCTAGTATCCGCGGTTCCCCGATCCATCAGTGCCACTCAAGCACCAAATACAGGAGCGGCAGGCTATACCCTGTTGGCACGAAGTCCGATCCCTTAAGTGCTTTACGGGCGGCGCGCTGCAATCTACTGGATCGCATTTACCACATAGACCCCTACGAGAACATGTCCAGGCCAGGATCGAGTTGGCTGGAGGGCCGGAGGTGTTTGCATAACCATGTCCTGCGCAGAGCTTGCTTTCCGTAGCACCAGCTGAAACGGCGAGAGTGGCGGTTGGTGTTGGGCGGCTCAGCTCGGCGACTGGGTTTTAAGGCCAACACGCCTGTCACCCGCTCCCCCTGGCCCGGTCGGGATGCCCTCCTTCCTCCTGCTCCGGGCGAGACGGTTCCCTGCGCTGCGGGATCCTCAGGCGAATACATAGGGCCGTATATTTCGAGGCTCCCGTGTCTCGGGTGCCCACGTTCTGATGGGGTGATTTCCGGCAAGCCACACTCGGTGGCGCACGTCTCGACTACCCGGCGCGCGGTGAGCTCAGATTCCCGGTCTCGGGTCTTCTGCTCATATAGGGCTTGGTCGCCGACGGTGACGGTCGGCCGGCTAGCTGGCCCGCAGCGCCTGGAACACCCACCTTGCAGGTAAGCCGGGTTGTAGTTGCAATCTTGCTCGTTAGGTAGATAGATACCTACTCGGACCGGGACGCATGTCTAGGCACCCGACATGCGACGTGCCTGCTGGTAGGTACATGCCTTCCTGTAACGACGGAATGACATGGTCCGATGGTGCGTGTTCCGCCGTCGCCTCCGACCAGCCCTTCAGAGCATTAACAAAAAGTAATTATCTTGCAAGCGAGGTTGCTGCACGAGGAAGAGGATCGGTTTGTAATGCGCTGGTGCTCCTGGATTCATAATTAACGTTACGTCAGGCGGATGGCGTATTACGACGCGCGCCTCGGGTGGGTGGCTTAGCCCTGCGAACAGCCGAATTCTATTTTCGGTACCCCTCCGTAAATATTGTGTTTCCCGAGGCTGACTGCGTAATTGCTCTGCTCCTAATAGATGCCTACCTTCAGCCGCCCCCAGCCCTTGTCTCAGGTGGTATTCCCCGACGTTTCTCTAGTCACGGATACTTCTGCCCCGTCAGCGCAGCGCGCGAGCACCGCTACTGCCGGTCACCTCTTCCCACTCCTCCGCCGGGTATTCGGCAGCGCCGCAGGTGCTTATTTGGCTGCCTTGTTTGCCTGGTACGATACTCTCTTCTCAATCACCTAAGGCGAGATCATGCGGGGTACATGCGGCCGTAGAATGGGGTCCGCGCTGCCAGCACCTTATTCAAGATAATGCAATCTCACCCGTCGGTGCGAAGGGATCGCCTCGTGGAGCAGAATTGCCCCGTACCGTGGCAATTGCTACGGAGGCTACTACTTCCAATCGCACATCACTTGCTCGCTGATGGGAAAGGATACCAGGAGATGCCCTTTATACCTGAACTTGAGGCTCCACCCATGAGAGCAAGCACGCATGTAATCATGGGCGTCTGAATCCATAGAGAGCGAGGGGCCACAGACCATTTCGGCAGTGCGAATAGGTTTATCGAACGTTTGATCTGGTCTCCTTCTATACGGATACGACTACTACCGTGGAATCGCCATGCATGATGACCATTTCTGTTGGAAGCTTGCACTGTACTACTGCAAATCAATGTCCCGTCTCTTATTTCCGTTGACATGCCTCATCTTGCCCTTTTCCAGATCCAAGCGCGAGTGTAGAGTAAATTATTCATAGCTACTACTAAGTAAGTAGCAGAGAGCCACTCCCTGAAGGGAAATGCGGACACAGGATTTACAGCGTTATGCATCTTAATAGGTGCCATTGCGAGACTGAGAAGACCGTGATGCATCACTTCCGACGCCGCTGAGATTCTAGGTTCCTTTGATAACTTGCTTTGTCGCCAGCGAACCCGACATGGAAAATGTTTTATGTTACTGTATAGTTAAGCCGTATATTAGATGATGCACTTTGTAGAGCGTTTACAATCGTGAACCCCGCTGAGAGGTAGGGAGATAGAGTTATAAGGTGAAGTAGTCGTTGCCGAATGACACGTTCAATAGGCCTTGGCGGTTCTTACATCACCACAAGAAAATGGGCCCCACACCAAGCCATTCATCCCACCTTTGGTCTAATGTTCTATTCCCCGTGAAAGCAGCCAAATACAACAAACGTGTTAATTCCCCAGTAACCAGGCCTTTGCGTGAACTGGGGACTCAACCTCGACGCTCTAATTGTGTTTTTCTTAGACGGCTCAGCTAGTCAGTGTTGAAACCACACAGGATGTCTAGCCGACAATTGCGAAAGCTGCAGAAGCAGAGGGAACTCGCCACCCTCGAGGCCCGAAACCCTGCCGCCGGTGCGGAATCCGAAGAAGAGAGCGAAGACTACCAGCCCGTGCTGAAGCCGAAGGCAAGCGCCTTTGCGCAGCTTGCCGCATTAGGAGGAATGGAGGATGAACGAGAAGACGACGAAGATGACAACGATGAGGGGGAGCCGGCCGAGCCCGCGAAGGCGTCAACCCGTGGCGAACCGGAACGAACAGAGACTCCTAAGTCTGCATCGTCGAAGAAGAGCAAGAAGAAGAAAAAGAAGTCCAAGAAGGTGGAACCTGCAGCCGCAGCCAAGGAGCCCGTCGCACCTCAGAATGAGATAGACGAGATCGACCGGGCAATCCAGGAACTGAATCTGGCAAAAAAACAAACAGGTTCGTCCGGTGCGGAGGCCGACATACCAACGTTGAAGGCGTACGAGCGTATCTGCGAGCTGCTTCGCATCAACACGCACCACCTCAAGGTCATCAACGAGATGCGCCACCTGTTCGGCCGGGACGCTATCACGGCAGCCCAGAATGAAGAGGAAGAGGAGCAGGCTCGCAACCGGCGGAATCGCCAGCAACTACAGAACCAAGTGGACCTAGAGACCTACCTTAAGGGACAGCCGGGTCAGGCCCTGCCAGAGGTGACGTTGAGAAGGAATCCTTTCTTGCCCGGGAAGGACACCTGGCCCCGTGCTTCCACCGAGGGCCTCACGATGCAGAAAATCGAGGACGGGTATCAACCTGGCACGGTGGAGTTCGCCTTCGCGCACGACAAAGGTTACAATGCCCTCGAAAGAAATTTCTTCACTCTCGTGCGGATGTACGACCCTATGCAGCTGGTGCATTTTCTACATCGTCATCCGTATCACATTTCCAGTCTCATCCAAGTCAGCAAGGTGGCGAAGCAGGACCAGAATTCGGCGCTTTCTGCGGACCTTTGTGAGCGAGCGCTCTTTACCTTCGGCCGCGTATCGCTCTCGGCGTTTAGACAGAAGCTGGAAGAAGGTAAGGCAAGGCTTTCTTTCCGGCGGCCGGAGAACCGGCAGTTCTGGCTGGCGGGATACCACTATCTCAAGAGCCTGGTTATGAAGGGAACCTACAGGACCGCGTTGGAGTGGTCGAAACTTCTACTCAGCATGGACCTCACAGACCCCTACGGCATCATCCATTTCATACACCCGCTCGCCATTCGAGCGCACGAGTCCAAGTGGTTCATCGACTTCTGCGACTCGGAAGCACTGGACGAGTGCGACACGGCACAGGATTACATCAGGCAGACGCTCGTGCTAGCCAGGCTACAGCAGAAGGACACAGCGGGTGCCAAGGCTTTGCTGATTGAGGGCATGGAGCGCATCCCATGGCTCTACAGCAGCCTCTTCCGGGCGCTGAACCTCGACATCCCGAAGGCGATATGGGGCATGCAGCCGCGGAACCAGCACGAGAACCTCTTCGTCGAGCTCTACATCCACCAGACCAAGCCCCTCTGGGACAACGCGCAGGCCACGTCCCTGCTTAGGGAAGCGGCGGCGCAGGCGCGGAAGCCCGACTGGAGCTCGTTCGCCACGACGCCTGTCGCCGGCCGCAACGCGGCGCGCTTCGTCTACCTCGATAACACGCCGGCGCTCATGGGCCTCGTACCTGGCGGCATGCTGTCCGAGTCACCCAACTGGGAGTTCGACCCTCTGCCGCCGCCCCTCGAGGACAACGTCTTCTCGCACGACTCGCAGAAGCTGCCGTGGGACCCCCCGGACCGCGACGGCTACGGCGACGCCGGCCACGAACATATCGAGCTCCGCGTGCCCCGCGACCCCCAGCAGCTCCGCCGCTTCCTCGACCGCATCCGCCAGGAGGGTGCGCCCCGCGACGTCCAGCGCGTTATCGAGCAGGCCATCGGCCAGGCCGTCGCCGCCGCGGCGGTCGGCGAGATGGACCCAAGCGCTGACGACGACCGTGACGACGGCGGTGATGACGAGGAGGACGAGGACGAGTTCGTGCTACGCGGCGAGCCGGGCGCGCCGCCGAACCTCGGCCCCGGCGGCATCGGGCGCCTTTTCCAGGTCTTCATGGGAATGATCGGCGCGGGGCCCCCCGGTGCGGCTCTGGCGGATGATGACGACGATGGCTCCGACATCGACTTTACGGTCATGCCGGGGCGGTTTGTCAACGATGACGAGGACACGGACGACGAGATGCCGCCTCTGGTGCCGGCCGATGATCAAAGGAGGGACGGGGCGCCACGTGATGATGGTGATAATGATCGGAATGATATGCCGGGATCGATGCCGGGTGGCGGTTAGTGCAAATGATCAGCGGGAATCCTGCAGTCGGGTAGCCTACTGTAGATCTGCGACGCAAAATCCCACGAGGGTCTCTTCTGTACATACATGTGGGCCAGAGTCATCAAGAGCGCTCCTTCACCCCTGACGAGCTTTTCAATACCTAGGTATGTCAAGAACATCAAGAGCTGAATCCCTTAGTCACAGTCGTATTCGTAGCTTGCAGCCGTTTACTACATAGGCAAGGCGCCCTGTGGCTGCTCCCATGGTGCGCTTCGTCGCAGAGCGCTGCTGACGAGCCCCTGACTGTCCCCTGACAAATCGACTCGTAGTAGCTCTACTTGGCAGATTATGTGGCATCTTATTTGTTTTAGATAAAGGAACGGATGCACGCGAGCTTTGTAGGAGCTGAAGGCGTGATAGGTACTTTCCACCGTATAAGATCTAGCCGGCGTCACCAGAGAGATACCGTGCCAATCCCAAGAGCTCCAGAGCAGTTTTAAGTACTATTACAATGCGCCGCACCGTGCTTGGACTTTACTTATCTGTAGCTCGGATGTAAAAATAGCCGGCGGGGGCGGGGCAAACTCCCCCTTGTGTACGCCCGAACAACTTCAGTGCGGTCGTCAATCCACCCCGCTTTTTTATTAATGCAGCCGGTGGCTTTCACCCATATTAATTGATAAAAGCGGCCATCTTCCGAGTAACGAACGAACGAGGTCCTGTGTGTCCTCCCTATTCGATACACATACATACATATATACATTCATATCGCCGATCGAGCGACCTATCTATCGACCTCTATCTAGCAAAGTGTGCGTGTGGTCGTGAGTCAGACTATCCTCTTCGTCCTGCTAAGACTGGCTGGCTAGCTCCTCTGCTCAACCTCCGGTCGTCTATCTTAATTACTTCTGTACACAACGTAGCCGTCAAGATGTCTGAGCACACGTACAAATTCAACGTCACGATGAGCTGCGGCGGCTGCTCCGGCGCTATCAACCGCGTGCTGGGCAAGCTCGAGGGTGAGTTCCGCCTCCTGTCCCTCCTTTGTTCTCGCCCTTCTCGCCAGAAGTGTCCGATGATGATGATGATGGATTGTCGATCGGCTGACCCTCGCGCGCGCGCGCGCAACAACAGGCGTCAAGAGCTACGACGTCTCGCTCGAGAAGCAGGAGGCCCTCGTCGTCGCCGAGCCGTCCCTCGAGTACGAGACCGTCCTCCGCACCATCAAGAAGACCGGCAAGAAGGTCAACTCGGGCGAGGCCGACGGCGAGGCCAAGTCCATCGAGCTCGCCGATTAGACGGTCCCGAACCCCGAACATCCTGCATACCTCCCTACTTACCTACCTCGACCCCACCAGAAGTGGGTGAAGTTGGTTGAGGCGAAGATGATCACGACGCCGGAGTGGGAATCGAAACGGCCGCTTTCGGCAGGCAAAGAAAAGCGAGCGGGGGTAGTCGTTAGGAATCGGAGCTTTGAGACATTAGAGAGCCTTTTGGAGTTCTGGGTTGGGTTGGCTGGGGGAGGTTTTCTCCTGATTGCCTTCCGTGTTACTCGACTGTATTGCGATAGGGTGCGATGAGACGCCCACGTGTTCGGATAGTCGTTTGTCAATACATCGTACTCTATGCCTGCGTATGCCGATGTGCAACCTCGTGTAGAGTATGCTGGAGGTCCGCTACTGAGGTGGTGGGCCCGTTGCCCCACCGTGCCCACTGGCTTCGTTACGCCTATCTAAGCCTTACTCCTTTCCGCACAACAGGTGCTGTTCGAATAAGCAGTTATTAAGCTGCCTATCTGCGCCGGCTGTAGCAGTCGTGGATTATGTTGGTAGGATATAACCTAGCTCCCGGGATGATCTGGCATATCCATGTTATGAAGATTGTCGAAGAAAGTCCCATTGGCCATGATACCTCGAGCAGACCTGCTACACTGGCAGCTGCTCGGTCCGATATCGGATTTTCTTATGTATGCCTGTTGCCCTTATCGCCGGGATGACGTTGAAATTTCTATTGAGCCAAAGGTGACTAAGTTGAGGATAGCCCTGTTCCGCGTATACTGTAGCTAAAAAGGGGGGGAGGGCGTGGTGGTGACCATTGCGTTCTATCAAAGGCGAAGTGGGTACTGACTGATGAATGATCCGATCAGGTCGCAGAACGATGAAGTATTCACTTGAAGTTGAGATCAGAGGATGCCTGGGCCTATCGCGCTTATTAATCACTCTTCGAACTCTCATCAGGAAACGACCTCATGGCCATGCCCTCTTCCAAGGGGCGGACCAACCGACTACTCGGCCAGAGCGAACGGATACCCCGAGGGCACCGGTGCGATTTCTCCCCGGTTCCTTCTATGAATATCTGCTGATAGGTAGGAATTGCAATCACTTAAATGGAAATCGTTACCATAGGCCGGGTCAAGCGCATCATAGAGAGATAGATGCGTTGATGCTCCGGAATCAAAGAATCCACAACTTCGTATGTAACCAACATCTCTAGAAGGCGGGCAATATAAATTCTCCCGACGCCGATTATCAGAAACGAACATGCAGCAGGCAAGCTAGTTGATGGATCTTTGGTGGCGACTCTGGTCGTTATAGCGGTCGAACCGACTCTCGTGATTCACTGAACCCCTTCGTCTGGCGTCTATCGGTTGGTGAGGTTATTCACAGTCCTTTGCTCACCACGTGCCAGGATATAACACGCAGTGATCCACGCTTGTGTGTGAGTGACGCCTGGTTTCTTTAATCCCTTGACAGACGTCGAAACATATATAAAGATGCGGCCCGGTTGCACTTAGAGCTCCTGGTTCTCCTTTGCTGTAAGTATTACATGGCATATTCGTTTTGGTCTTCGGTTCTCGAGGCTATTTTCACCTCCGATCCTTTTTAGTATACTTGCTTCTATACTTTCTTTCACTTAATAAACATGCTGCGCTGGCGCGGATGGCTCTCCGTCTCTTGCTTCATCGCAGCTACCGCTGCGCTCTCCATTCCTCGATCTCTCAGGGACTTGCCCGCTATTGACTTCAGCCACGTAGCCGGCCCTCGCGACGGGGCCACTATCTCTACTCGCGATGCCAGCAACGGGAGTCTGAAGATTGATATCCGCAACAACAGAAATTCTGTCATGTATGCCTACGTTTCAGGGAAAGCCAGCGGAGAAATCGGGTTCGTGCATGTGGCCAACGGGAGCGCACCATCGTCTTGGGTCAAACTCAAGGAACAGAACCTCAATGAGCAAGGTTGGATCGTGGATATGCAGCGCTTCTCGATCCGCCTGGAGGCCAACTCGCCAACCACTTTCCATCTACCGGACTACGTCTCCTCCGGGCGCGTATACATCTGCGACTCCCCGGAGATCGAGTTCGGACGCACCGCTAGTGGCGATTTCAGAGAACCCTCTTTCGTGAACCCGTCGTTCGACGCGTACAAGCACAGATGTGGATTCATCGAGTTCGACCACTCGCCGAGCGCGCTCTGGGCGAACCTCTCCTTCGTGGACTTCGTCGGGCTGGTCCTCGGCATGACCGTGACCACGAAATCCGACAAGGAGATCCCCTCCGCGGGCCTCGAGGGGGACGCGCTGCAGGGCATCTGCGACGAAATGGAGGCCCAATCCGAAAAGGATGGGCGGGACTGGGGCGCCATGTGCCTCAGGAACGACGGCGGCGAAATCCTACGGGTTATCGCGCCCAACATGTTCATCCAGACCCCTCACCTCTTCCTGCCCCCGGGTCGGGACACGACGATGCTGGACTACTACGAAGAGTACGTGGACAGGGTGTGGAAGAAGTACCGGACCGAGACCCTCACAATCGACACGCAGGCCAAGGGAGTACCCGGCCCGAACAAGGGAGGGCCAGCCGGCCCCGGCGGGAGAGGAGAAGCCGATCCGAATAACGGGGACAACCTGGTCGAGTGCGGGGTCGAGGGGGACAGCCTCATCTGCGACCCGAGGGGCGAGAGGCACAGCTTCGCGAGGCCAACCACGGGCGACATTCTCGGCTGCAACTCGGGGCCCTTCGCCAACAGCGCCGCCACCATGCCCGTCTCGCGGCTACGCATCGTGCCGCGGCTCTGCGCCGCCTTCACGCGCAGCACCCTGCTGCTCGACGGCGGGGACGTGCAGCCGGGCCCCGGCATGGACCAGTTCTACAAGGACGACCCGACGAACCACTACGCCCGCATCGTGCACGGCCACCTCGGGGGGCGCCTGAGGGCCGGCTACGCCTTCGCCTACGACGACGCGAACCCCGCGGGAGAGGACGTCTCCGGTCTCATAAACGTTCCCGATCCCGAGTCGCTGGTCATCATGATTGGGGGATAAACAAGGTGGGGATGTTTCGGAGCAACGGTCTGCGTTTCCTGGTGTACTGGTTGGTGGCTGCACGTTGATGTAGCATGTAGCATAGGAGGTGGGGTTGTATTTGACTGGGTTTTGGCGATTTTCATTATGGCGTTGGGGCTATGGTGTTTGGGATAGACACTTCTGATGATCTAACATTCCAGAGGCTCTCTTAGAGAGGTTCCTTAATATCATTCCTTTTGCTTGTCTCTCCTATCCTTCGTGTTTATTGTGGTGATCCTCTGCCTTCAAGTTGACTGGGCTGCATGCTATGTCACATGCCGAACCTACCCCTGACCGTCGGTCGTTCGAATGTCTATACGAGATCTGTACCCGAGAGATGTGATGCTGGCTTTAAAGCACCACTCCGGCATCGTGGATAGCGCCGTGTTACTTTTCTGATGCCACCGGAATACGGGACCCGCCTCAAGTCTTCCTGCATTCATTACTGGAGCCGTGGTGGTTGCTCCGGAGGTATGCGGTTATAAAAACTCGCATCCCTACATCTCAGCCTTCGGGCTTTGCTCTCTGAAGCGCCATTTGGAGCTATTCTCTGCGCTCGGCGCAAACGAATATCGCCGTATTCATAAGGTCTTTGCCAAGTGCGAGCGCCAGCGAAAACACTATGCCATCCGCCTCTCGACGGAAAGGGGGACTACTAATAACCTCCCGGAAAACTCTGCCACGTGACCTTTTCAGCCGTGAATGGACGGCCCGGCGCCACCGGTTGTAAGCCGTTCGGGCGGGTTATTTCCGACGTGCCTGACGTCCGACCTTACCGTGCTTAACGCGGGAGAGTATGATCTTATGAAGCCTATCGTGTCAATTGCGCTTGAGATTTCTATATCAAAACCGCCTGAAAGATAGTCGATTCTTTATTGTACGGCGCGGAGGACTTGGACACATCACGTGCTCGCGTACGTCTGCGTGGTGCTAAATAGGGGCTGCTGAAACAGCCACACCAGCACCACGTACAAACAAGAGAACGTGCCCTCACGACCCGCGATGGTTGAGGTTATGCTGTAGTCTTGTTTATCCAGTGTGAAACCGGTCTCTCTACTACGGGAATATCCGTGGACATCTGCGAATAAGAGAAGTATAAAGCCCTAACCCAGGAACTAGATTGTTATTATTCCTATGTTCCATTAGGAAGGATAGAAATCAAATAGTGTCACCCTAGGCTTCAAACAGGGAGCTAAAATTGGAAGCAATACATTACACCCAATTGGCAATATTGGTCTTAGTGGATGAATACAAAAAGCACTGGAGCTGTCTAGGAATGTCAGCTTTTGACAGCATGTTTACGATGAGGATTCTGACAACTAAGAGTATTCCACCATCTGCGCAAACAAGGTCCACCAATTCTCAATGGAAAATCTGCAATTGAAATACCAAAAAAAAAAAAAATAGCTAATCGCTAGATGAATGTCAGACAGACCTAAAACAACTGCCGAAAAAGCCGAAAACCCAGATTAGGCACAAGCTGTGCTCAGTTGCAATGCGCCCATATCCCACGAAGAAAACAATACTCCTGGCAGCCTGCTACCTGCCTTATCCCAAGTCATTCCTATACAACCGGAACGTCCCTCATGAATTCGTCGAGCTTCGCCCTGGACTTCTCCCGCCTCTCCCAGAACTCGTCGTCTAAGCCGTGGGGCCGTAAGAATGCCTGCAAATGCGCCTCCTCCGCAGGGCGGTCCGTCAGCCCAAAGTCGCCTAGGTTGAACAGGGCGTTTAGCGCTGCGGTAGTGTCGGACTCTGCAGCTTTGTCGAGATCCTCGGCGTCGGCCGCGAGAGCAGCGCGCACGAAGGCCGCGGTGAAGTCAACCCAGTCCTCGGTGTCTTCCGCGCTCCTGCTGACGGGGATCTGGCGGAACTCGATGGTCTTGTAATTGATACCCTTGAGGTTCCACTTGAAATTCTTGCTATGTAGCCCGTTCGCCCGTCTGTACGCGTCCTTGTCGTGACATACGAGGTCGTGGAGGTCCTCGATCGACTTCTTCTCACGGATCTTTTTCCAGACTTGCATCATGGTGATGTCAAATTGGCCAGCTCGGGTGGTTTGCGACTCCTTCATGTTGCTCTCGAAGAACCGCCTAGCCTTCCAATGCGTGGGCATGATACTCTTGATAGCATTCTCGAAGTAGATGGCAGCGAAGATTACGTGCTGGGCGTCCTCTAGCGGCGTCTTCTCTTCTTTTCCGAGGGAGAAATGAACGTTGGTACTGCAGTGTACAAAATGCTCCGGAGTGGTTGACTGGCGGACGCCGATTGTCTCCCATAGCTTGCGGACCTGTGCCCTCCAATCTCGGCCGAGGTCGAATACTGGGGACTTGAACTCGAACCCGACGATATCCTCTAAAACCTAACGTGTTAACCTTCATTTCGAAACGAGCGTGACGAGGAGAAAGCGAACTCATATAGGGAAGGCTCCTATAGATTGACGGATCCTCCCCGATCCACCACTTCCGCCAGTCTGTAATTGGTCCGACCCACTTAATGTCGATATCAAGGTGCTTGACGTTTCGAAGCTCTTCAAGGAGGCTATCTGCAATGGAGTCGCGGTCACCGTTACCGGTCCTCACGAGTGGAGTCTCGATCTCGACGCCGAAGCGGATATCGTCATGTGAAGGCATGATCATGGCAAGGATATCATGAAACTATAGTGGAAAGGGATTCCTACTTCACTGGCACTTTATGCGGTGTAATCACCAACGACATCTAAGAATGTCATAGGACCACTGTCTAGTATCTTAGACAGAGCTGGATCTCGGTTATATAAATTTGCCATTTTCCTTTTCATTAAGTCTGATAGTTGGTCAGGGGCAAACATTGTGCATGAATCATACTCAAAAAAGCCAAGTTCGGATGAGGTAGTTTCGAAATTCGGCTGAGGAAGGCGCTGCTGCTTCGCGTTATTGGCTGCTGGCCGTTGGTTATGCCGTGATGACGTTGGGCCCTCGAGGCCTTGGAGTGCGAGATATTCCTGCCAAGAGCTCGGAGGACTATAACCTTGGCTGTTGTAATATGGAACTATTGGACTAGAAGTATAGGAGAGGAATACAAGACTCGAAAGTGAGCACGTATTCATAGTAAGTGTATGTTTGTGTCGTTCGGATGAAGGGCTGTTGATTGCGAGTTTCTGGCTTCATTGTAAGGGCAAGGCTGGCAATCGGTCTGATATTCCCCTCAACATAGCTTCCTAAGGAGCATCCGTGATTATGCTACGCAGAAAATTGTTTGGGGGTGGGGGAGTTCCAAGTAGTGTCGCTGAGTTCGTGGCGAAGTTGCGCTTTCCAATACTCGGGAAATTGAATTCAGAAAGAAGTGATTCTGGTCCATCTCATTATTGTCCCTCCGTAATATACCTGGTCTATAATATAATAAAATTCTGGGCTTGCCTGAAACAGCCTATCGTTATGTTTGTTATGTTAGTACGTTTATAATGGCGGAAAAGGAGAAGTCGTGATTGAGACCCCCTATTTCTCGGCCCTTCCTCGTCTTGGACACTATAGAAATATCCGGACAGTAGATTAAACAAAAACCTGGTTATCTCTTGCTAAGGGTCAAGTGCTCACGTTTCTTCTACCTGTTTCTATTTACAATTACTCACAGCGGTTTCTCACTCATTGTTCAACAGTGATAGGTCTCAATGAACCTACACGAAGCGACTCTGGAAGAGAAGCCAGTTCAATGCTGTCTCAACTGCTAACTTGCCGCTTGAAGAAAATAAAAAAATACTCGAAAAATCATTTTCGAGTTATCGGGTTTCCCATAAGCTAGATCTTGCTGTAGAAATAAGAGCGTCTACAATGGGCAGAAGGCCAACAAACAACATGTCTACCTCATTTGTCGGTGACCCGGGAATCGGCCTATGCGCACAGTACTTACAGTGGACGCACGCAAGGTTGGCCAAATCCTATCTGCTCTCAAACGTATATCATCCATTTGCGGCATTGGCGAAGTGGCTGCATCAGATTATCTGTTGGGCTATTTCGTATATAGACCTGGCAGAATGTCCGTACGACTGGACCACCGACGCTAGAAGAGCCTAATAATTAGGAGTTTTGTGTTCTTGGCCTTCCACTATTATGGGTACTAAAATATTACTCATCAATGTTGTCCTCAAAGCACGTTTCGCCTAGTACCAACTAGTACGTGAACTTTCACCCGCGTCTTACTTCTCTCGAGATCCCCAGAGGGCCGGCTGCATCGGCGAAAAGCAACCTTGAGGCACAGGCCAGACATTCGGCCCCGAACCAACAAGGTTGTTCGCATCCTGCCGCATGGGATGGATGCTTAGTCAGAATATTCCGAATTCCCCACCCACTAGTATAAATGAAGACTAGTAGCCACTATCAAACACGTGCGTGCACTTTGAATGTAGTGTATTGCCATGACCCGTTAAGCGAAGCGTCCTCAAATCCCTTAAACGAAGAGACACATATTTGATCAAGAGAAGAGGGCCTAGCACGGCTACGAGTTTCCACAGAGTCTGGCATATGTTGTCGCAGTACAGTATAAAGAATAGCGAGTTTACTCTGGACAACGTACAGGTCCAGCAGAGAGAAGCCAGCAAGAGGTGGACCTAACTTGCAGTAATTCCGCAGTAATTCGACAAGGTGTGGATCGTCATTTGGTGAATAAAACCGTCGTCGTCAGCACCTCGGTGACGGAATCGGGGTTCTTAGCCGCACGAGGGAACAAATCTTCTGCCTCACGGTGCCTCACCCCCCCACCATTTGTTATATAATCAAATCCGAAAGGGGATTAGCGGTGTATATCTCCACCAGATATTCCACCAAGGATTGTTACCTTTGGGGGCAAATGGATAATGGAAGCCCCCTTTCGGCCGAGACATGTCGCTCCTTTCCCTATTGCAGCGATGGGGGGGTTCGGCGCGAGCTTCTCGAAGTAGCCCTCCGCCCGCTGCCACGGTCTGTTTCGCAATGGCATATGGAGCTTAGCGTGATCCTCAGTAATTTTGTTTCATCCAGTAGTGCTATGTACCTTTGTAAGGTAGACTTGGTAGCGCGACCTTTACTTAGAACCGGGCCTGCCGAAACTTGACGTAGGGCTGTATTCCGGTCTCAAGCTTGTCTTGAAATCTTCTAGCGAAGAAAATGGGGAACTTGGCGATATTTCAAATTTCCGCTTCGATACGCGACTTCTTTGGTTGAGTCCCGACACTCGAATGAATCACGTGGTCCCTAACGTTAGAGCCAATTTGGATTTGGATCTCCAGCTTTGCTCTCGGCTCCCGTCCTAAACCTGCTAGTCTAACTACGCGCGGCCCGATGGCCAAGTATCCGTACTATTTCCCCATCTCGAATTAATGCGGATTTACAAAGCGGTATTCCTCATTCCCTGGTCCCTCTTCCCCGTCGTCGGCCGCTTCTGATATCATACCTAGTTTGTCAGCCCTCTTCCGTCATCATACACTTCGACCTCTTCTACTTCTACTGTATGCTTGATGTGCGTATGGTATTAGGTTGGCCCTCTAGCTTTTGTCCTGTGGGTCACAGCTGTTTTCGCTCTCGACCCCTAGTTGTGTCTAGCATATCCCACATGCCCCGGGTCTACGCAAGTGTTCATACTGCTACCGTGCTGGATACTTGATCGCGCATCCGATTTCGAGTCTCCCATGGCTGACAATGACCTGTCGCCTATATCTTTTCCGGGGAGTAGTAACAACAGCCCGTCTAACGTTAATACCGTAGTCGGAGGGGCCCAGCGGAGCGTAAAGCGTCCGCGACCTGTCAAGTCATGTGTAAGTTGACGTTCGGGATCCCCCTGCGTGATTTGTATGAGCGCGAGACATACCTTTTCCTTAATGTGCGGACGTTCAGCCGATGAGGGCCGGGGGCAGCCTTGGGCTGGTGCATGCATCGCTAGCCCGTCTGTAGATTGGCAACAACTGACCCCTGCGCTCCAGGTTGAATGCAGGAAGCGTAAACTTCGTTGTGACCGGCTCCTGCCGTGTTCACAGTGTCAAAAGTCGCAGCGCGCATGTCGCTACGCTGCAGATGGCGATCCCGCAAACCTGTCTGACGGTTCAGACGCTGAATCGCCAGGGAAGACCTCGAAACGGGGTTGTTTGTCGGTCGCGCAAGGTTCGACCGCGCGCTATCCCGAAACTTTATCGCTGTCCCAATCAAACACAGCGGTGATTGAGGATCACGGAGCAAGACTTGAGCGACTGGAAAGAATGTTACTCGCGAATAGCTCCCACGGCCCGTTAGAGGCCAGCACGGGACAGCAACGCCCCGCTGCAGAGCCACTCACGATCCGCAGCCTGACGGTGAAAGAGGGTGTCCAAACAAGATATTTCGGACAGATGAGTACCCGCGTCATACTTAATCTGGTACGTCATAGGTGCCATATGAAGGTTCAGGACATATACTCACTCCGTTCCAGTTTGATGAGGCGAAGGATTTTATGTTTAATAGGAACAAGCCTGCTGATATCCGGGAACTATTCGTCAACATACAGAAGGTCCATACAAGTCTACAGGAGGAATACGTCAGAGCCACTACCCCGATGACCGTGTTCGTCGACTCGATGACACCAATACAGAAGCGTATGGCCGATATCTTACCGAGGAAGGCAGTATGCGACCAACTTGTTCAGGTCTATATCCGCAGCACCGAAACAATTTTCCGCATGACCCACGTTCCGACCTTTATGCACCAGTATAATATGTATTGGCAGGGTCAACCTCTGCCTGATGTGTTTCTGCCGCAATTACTCTCTATCCTGTGTATTGGGTATCGCTTTATCGGGCCGGGCAAGGGGTTATCCCCTGACAGGGAGGGCATCCACATCCCCACAGCTTGTGCTCTGGTGAGAACATGGCTTGACAGTCTACGGGGCAAACAGCTCGCCGAGTTCAGTACACTGCAGTGTGAGGTTCTCCAGCTTGCCGCCCAACGGATGATTAAGCAGCATAATCAAGAATCTTGGACTCATCTAGGCCTCATTGTTCGCATGGCAATGACTATGGGGCTGCATAGAGACCCTTCTGAATTTGGACAGAAGATCTCCCCTTTCTGGGCCGAGATCAGAAGAAGGATGTGGTATACGATACTTGAATTCGATATCCAGATGTCAACACAGTGCAACCTTCCCTGTAGCATCAGGCACGGAGATTTTACTTGTCGGCCTCCGAGAAACATCAACGATGAAGACTTGTGGCCTGATATGACAGAGCTTCCCGAGTCGAAACCGATTGAGCAAGATACAGACTGCCGGATTCAGGTCTTTGCCGCGAGCACAATGGCTGGGCGCTTCAAGGTTGCAGACATATTGAACCGGGTTGACAGCTTGCGCGATTACCAGGAAGTTCTAGACCTTGGTAAGGAATTAGAACGCTGCTTTGACGAAGTCCGATACATCCTCCCCCACACGAACCCCGTCGATGCGAGCGGGAAGCGTCGGCAATGGATGACGCGAGTTGTCATGGACATGCACTGCCGTAGACCCCTGCTGGCATTATACAGGCCATTCGCCCTCGGTACTCAGGATGCCCCTCAGCAGATCATGACCGGGTATCTACGGTCTTCTATGATATTGCTCTCCTACTTGGACGAGATGGACCCCACCTCCCCGGAGTATGCGCATGCTTGGCATCTTAGCCATCTAGTCCTCAAGCAGGACCTCCTGCAAGCCGCTTTTAGTGTCTGTTATTATATCCAGCATGCAAGCCCCAACACGTCTTCCCCGCGCATGTCGTCCCCGCGATCGTCTCCTTGGAGCTCTAGTACAAAGTCCGACTCGGTCGAGGATGCATGTGTAACCGCATGTGAAAGCTCGATTCTGCTTTCTGTTCCGAGATTGAAGAGGAAGGTGGAAGAAATTCTGGAGAGCATGGTCCGGCGCATCCGGGAAATAGGAACAGACACAAAGGACCTTATAGCTTTGACTGTTGTTCTCAGCATCTGCATTGGAGGGACCCCCGAGCAGAAGAGGGAAAGGATCAAGCAAGGCATGCAAGCCATTCTCGATGCCGGCTTGCAGGCGATACGTTTAAACCAAGAAAGTATTGCATCCATGCCGGTAAGTGGACAGCCCAGACCACAATGGAGAGTGTTTATTCTAAATCATTACCTTTGCAGACGGTAACCCCACCGCCAAGTTTTCCCTCAAACGCCATGCCGACAACTTTGGGTGCCGCAAACCAGTCTTCTCCCTTCGTGATGTCGCCGGACGTTTCCGACTTGGTATGTAACTGAGGAAAGTAATTGATTACTTAGCAACTCAGGCTGATCCTTCAAGCAGACACCCGAGGATTATTCGGCATGGGAAATGGACTTCTGGCCCCCCTTACTTCAGCCTGGCCCCACGTGATGATAACGATAACGGGAACTTTACTCACAAAGCTCTTTCCCCGCGGTGATTTGGAGACCTGAGGCTCGGACGAAGGAGGCTGGCCACCAGTCACACCTGCTGAGCCCCAATTTTAAGAAGATAGGACGATACCCGAAGAAAGGAGGCCCAAAAGTATACACGAGCATCGGGCCATATCATTTTACAGCAGATTTGATGCCTTGATGAAGACGTCGCCGCACAACTTCAGTGTTTACGCAGGGCCCGAGATTCCAGACTCGCCGTCTCCAGCCCCTCTTACTAGGCGGTTTGCCGTCCCGAAGAGAGACGGCGGATGTGTTATGGCCGACTAATAGAGAGTACCGCCCTGGCGATCGCCAGGTGCTGTTAATACCAGACGGGGGATACATTGGATAGGGCTTCATCAGCTGGAGAGGTAACCCACCAACCAAACCTCACGACGTGATGACGCACCGCATATATATTGAATAGTTAACTGTGACGCCGGCAACATAATATTAATTACTATTTGAAATACGCACTCTGCCTCCATAGAACAGTGACATGACCGCAGCGCGTGTTGGCTTGTTTTGAAACCCTAGGGACCCGCTATTTTGATCACTGCCCACAAACTACGTGTAGTCGAGGGCGATGGGGCTAGGGCTGTTATGATGCACTCGTCGGACCGGAGCAACAAGCGTGGCCTCGTAGCCAAAAAGAAGCCGTCGCCGCGGCTCCGCGCGCGAGCTTGACGCAGGTGTCCGCGACTTCCCATTCTCAAGAGTCAAGACGCCGATATACGTAACCCCCCACCCCTCTTATTTATCGCTCGTGTTTACTTACTATTTACATCGCGCGAAGAGAAGCGCGGCGTCGCCCTGCGCGTGCTCTCAGGCGCTCTCGGGAGGGGGCGAGGCGTCCCGAGGCCCGCGTCCGCGTCCGCGTGCACGGGTGGCTGTCGCAAGTTGCCAAAAGCGTAACAGAGGTCGAGTCCGATCGGGCTGTGGCAAACGAACGGCATTCACTCCTTTCTTCCACCTTCCGGGGCTGTTATGCTTCGTGCCTGGATTATTGTGTGAATTGGTTTCTCATATTTGGGTTGGTTGGTTGCCCCTGAATGCCAAGGCCGAGCTTGGTCTATCCCGTCGTCAAGACCATCTTCATCTTGCAGGCGCGTCGGCGTAGTGGAATCGCTGTTCACAGGATTTTATTGAACCTTATCAATAATGTATTAAAGGGGGGCAGAGAAGGGGGATAAAAAAGAAATGCCAAAAGTAATATATGCAAAAAGGAGGGTTCGAAGGTGAAACCGACAAAAAAGCCGGAAAAAATATTAGCGTGCCCAGGAATCGACTGGTTTCTTCCGGCCCAAGAACTTCCTCCTTGCAGAGGCGGGCTTATAAACCTCCCCCTTCAGTCCTTTTTATCGTGCATTGGCGGAGAGCCGGCGTGCGTACCAACGACACCTGCGCGCCTTGATACTTGGTTGGAAGATTTGCGCCCTATTAAGCCTTTTATACCTGCCCTGCTGCCAGGGTAATCTACGGTATACACCAGAGAAACAAATTCCCCATTGCTGCCATTCAATTTCCTCGGTACCTGGGTACGCTCATAGGTACTCTGCCATACGGTATCTCGTGGCCTTAGGCCCACGTCACCCTGTTGCTTCTAGCAAACCGCCACAAGATATCATTTCGTTCCACTTTGTGCTACCGCCCCGATCATGGCCGCAACGAAGGTACCACGGTAACGACGGGATGGAATCATAAATACCTATCACTTTTCATTATACTTCCACCTAATGCCAATGTGCTAGCGTTGCGGCCCTTAGAACCCTGTAGATCTGATAACCTAGGCGGCTGAACTCTTACTGTAACTGCAGTACGAAGTTAATCCACACTTAAATCCGGGATTTCTAATGCGCTCGCTGGTTATAGATATTATCTGTCTAACCGGAGACTTCACGTAGTACTAGCGGGCTTACTGGCCCCAAGCAGAATAGTAAGTTCAGTATCTCGTCTTACCTTGGTCGCATCGTGTTAGCAACTACGTCGTATCATTCGCGTTTACTTGTAATTTAATACATTTTGAAAACCAAGGGAGGTATGGGTGACCGGGGATTAAGTTTCGTATGGACCGCTTCTCAGAAAATGGCACCCCTAGCCAAACCGCCGTGGCCGTAAGTCGGTGTTTCCCTTAAAAGAAATACGGCGAAGTCTCCTATGGCCGCTAGAGTATGCGGTCATATGTAGGCAAAATGCTTTCTAGAGTTCTCCTGTCAGGTTCTGTCCCCCCCGATTTGTGGCGCGGGTTTCTACCATTTTATGCCCCCGGTCACGAGACCTTCACTCAACGATCACATCACCTTAGTGATGAGAAGTTCCCTTTTATAAATTCTCCCTCGCCATTCTTCTTCAGTCCACAACAACAGCAATAAATTAACCTATAGCAATAAATTGAAGTGACCAATGCCATCAAAATTACCACGTCTTTCGTTGTTGTTTTGCAACCCCTTGGGACCAATCCACCGGATCCCATAGGATGCCACAATACGGCCGTATAATCCAGGAGGATCATGGCTCGAGAAGCCCCCTCAATGCATCCCTTCATTGCATTACCGACCGCCTCAATCTACATCAATTGCGACGCTAGATATTATAAATTGAGTATTAGATTGACTTGCTTGGTATGATGCAAAGGCCGTGCTACACGACTGGCCGTTCGTAAGTTGGGTTAATGACGAATTGAGAGTTTTCCTGATGTAAGGCGGTAAGGAATGTGCATTACCTAGTAGTGTGCGATGAGCTGTGCTGGCACCCGCCACCCTGCTCAACAAATCGGAGTATACGGAGTTTATCTTGAGCTCGAAGGCCCACATCATCTCCAACGACATCCCGCAGATCTTCGACACCGAAGCTGAGGTATAGGAAATGCTACTAGTGAACAGGATCATGGTTAATCCATTTTGCTTTATATCTAATCTTGAGCTGTCCTGCGCGCGATTTCGTTACCATTCTGTTTGGCTATATCTGTAGGAGTGTTCTAGAAGATAATGGCACGACTCAAGACTTTTCACGCCTTTAGTTTGCTACCCCCTGAGTTGAGACAGGCCATCTGGGAATATGCTCTTCCAGACTCTAAAAAGCCCTCAGTGCACATTTTCGGCGCACGTTTGGGTCATACTGAGCAGAACCAGCTAGAGACCACAAATTCCGCACGGCGGATGAGCTTGAGCAGACCAACCAATGTTCAGTTCTTCACACCAAGCGTTCCTTGGGTCGAGCGGACGGATTGGACCGATACCCATCTCTCATCATACCTGACCGACAGCGCGCTGTGGTTTACTTGCCGCGAATCGAGAGAGGTCGCACAGAGATGTCTAAAGGGGGGTAATTACACATTTTTCAATGCCGATGTTCAGACGGGCATGCGGGTCGACCGGCGACCTTACGCTATCAATCGGAGCTTAGACCTCCTGATCATGCGGCCCCTTGACTTGGACATCGCGAGACCCCCCATGGATCAAACGATGCGGTGTGCTAGTCACATTAACCGGTTACCGGGGCTGCTGCCGACTCCCGGCGGCGGCGGCATCAAGCTGGGTATCGAGTACGATCCGGATGATTTGGCCTGCGCTGGTCCAAACTGGTACTTCTTCGCGGAGAGCCTGCTAGACGCGGTCCACGAGGTTGCCTGCGTCGAGGGAGCCGGGCGATTCTACCTCATCGACAAGACTTTGAAGTTACGCGATCCAGATGTAGACCTCGAAAAGGTTAGGGGGCCGCCGGATTTCGAGTGCAGTGGCCGGAGATACTACGAGGTGCGTGGAAACGCGGACGTCGATTTCATGCTAGATTCCAGTCCGCTCGAGCTGCTGTTCTCGCTTCGCAACGACTGGGATTTGTTAACGGCGAAGAATCTCTTCACTCGTCCCGGGATCAGTAAAGGCCGCTTGCAGGCGACGACGGGGATCCTGGCTTGTGTTGAAGCCCGTCCAAGCGCCAGTGCTGTGCCGAGGCGTTATTCCACTGGCTGTGTGGTTCAATGAGACACCTAATATTCAGCGTGAACGTATCAAGGCTTATGAAGTCGAGGATCTCACGTCTACACGTTCAGGAAATAGGTCATGACTTACGAAAAGGGTTCCTTAGGAGGACAGGCCTCTGTTTCCCGTTGAGAGGAGAAGGAGCTGGTATATGAAGTAAACTAGGCTAAAAGTGCTATAATCGAAGTGCAACCTCGGGCACGAAATCTCAGCAGTTCATGCAAAATCCAAGTAATATTAGCAAAATCGCTAAGGGTGGACAGTAGATCGTCACGAGGAGATTGGCAACACACACCCCCAGATGCGCCGTGTGCAGCGCTGGAGCACCCTTGAACAGCGTAGACTAGACTGGGGACCGAGATCGGGGAATCGAAGGGAACTGACGAAGAAATAGAACTAGAACATCCTGCATGACGGGCTTTGGGACTAATAATAGTGTTCCGCGACTGATCTCTTCCAACCCACTCACCACTCATCTTAAAGGCCCCATCAGACTACTTCGGATACGAGGCGTTTATAAAACGGGGAGAAAAAATGAGTTAAGTGGACAATTCCCGACAGTGCTTTCCTCCCTTCTCGCTAGGGTTGTCCTAGCGATAATCTTTCCATGGTCGTTATCAGGTGTGGATAGGGTTTGCAATGGGTACCCAATGGGTACCCACGGACTACCCACGACCGTGGGTACCCACTCGTGGGTGGCGTGGGTGGCGTGGGTAATTTTTGAGTACTTAACTACCAATACGTACTTACAAATCATAATTGTTCGACCGCGTACTAATCGACGTACTAATCGGCGAATAATATTAATATTAAAATCTTTTATTTAATATTAAATAACTATAATAATATATATAAAAAAAAAAATCTTAAATCCGACCGTATAAAAATTAAATAAATTTAATGGGTAAAAATAAATGTTAGTACTTAAGTACTACCCACGAACTACCCATTCGTGGGTAGTAGTTTCTTGTCGTGAGTAGCTCGTGGGTGGAAAATTTAGCGTGGGTGGGTGGGTAATGCAAACCCTAGGTGTGGACGGCGGGATTTGCGCCCTTGCTGGGTGCCGGTATTGCCAATATCGTTGCACGATGACTATATGACTGCACCATCACATATCACAGCTTACGTCGGCTATCCCTCGGCATGGTATTGGGCCATAAGAACAGGGGCTGGACATTTTCATCAGACAATTCACGCTGCATAGAACATCCTCGGACCCCAGATACAATTGTTAAAGTGCAACTATTCCCCTTTTGGAGTTTGCCTCGGCATGCGACGGTTACCCCACACTTTCGGTCACGGCCCCCACAACGTGGAGAAGATCATTCTCCGAACGGGGCCGGCATATCACTATTAGACAACGCCGTCTTGCCACCGTTCTTCGCAGCTCATGTTATGTGCATGTTAAGAGTCCAGGAGTAACTGGCCTGTATACCGCTTTGTTTCTATTTGGTTAGCACGTGCTATACCTATCTAACAAGAAACAACCCAGAGAGCGAAGAGTGGAAACCGCGTAAGATGCCCGCCAAGCAGAAGCAGCCAGTCTACATGCTGGGAGTCGGCATGACCAAATTCGTCAAGCCGCGTGGCAAGATTGATTATACAGAACTCGGCTTCGAAGCGGGCGTGAAGGCTATGCTCGACGCGCAGATCAACTACGACGATGTTGAGCAAGGGATTGCTTGCTATTGCTACGGCGACTCGACTTGCGGACAGAGGGTGTTCTACCAGTTCGGCATGACACAAATACCCATCTTGAATGTGAACAACAACTGCTCGACTGGCTCTACGGGCCTGGCGATGGCAAGGAACGCCATTGCACACGGGGGCGCAGATTGTATCTTGGTCGTCGGCTTCGAGAAGATGATGCGCGGAAGTCTGCAGAGCTTCTTCAACGACAGAGAGAACCCCCTTGGCACGTCTACGACCCTAATGGCAGAGACCCGGGGTTTCACTAACGCTCCCGGAGCTGCTCAGTTCTTCGGAAACGCTGGACGCGAATACATGGAGAAGTAAACCCATGAAATACCCCTCGTCGTCGTGCAAGAGCTAATGTCTCTGTAGGTACGGCGCCAAGCCGGAAGACTTCGCTGAAATTGCTCGAATTAACCACGAGCACTCGGCCCGAAACCCTTACTCTCAGTTTCAAGACGCCTACAGCTTGGAGCAGGTCTTGAAATCACCCATGATTCACGAGCCCCTTACCAAGTTGCAATGCTGCCCCACCTCAGACGGTGGTGCTGCAGCGGTCCTCGTCTCGCAGGACTTCCTCGACGCCAGGCCCCACTTGAAAGATCAGGCTATCCTGATCGCCGGACAATGCCTCGCCACCGATGCGCCGAGTCTGTTTTCCCGGAGCGCAATCGACCTCATCGGCTTCGACATGACAAAGCATGCCGCGAGGATCGCCATGAGCGAGGCCAAGGTCTCATCGAACGACGTGCAGGTCGTCGAGCTGCACGACTGCTTCTCGACCAATGAACTGGTCACCATCGATGCCCTCGGGCTCTGCGAGCCCGGCAAGGCGCACGAAATGGTTCGAAACGGCGACATCACTTACGGCGGCAAGGTCGTCATCAACCCATCCGGTGGTCTTATCTCTAAGGGTCATCCCCTTGGCGCGACAGGGCTTGCGCAGTGTGCCGAGCTGGTCTGGCACCTGCGGGGCTGGGCGAATAACAGGGCGGTCCCTAAGACCAGGTACGCGCTTCAGCACAACCTCGGGTTAGGAGGTGCGGTCGTAGTTACGGTATACTGCCGGCCCGACAGGAGCGAGGCGCCTAAGGTCGACAGCGCCACAGTCGGAAAGCGGAACAAGCTGGGGTACAACCCAGCTGTGGAGGCAAAGGGGCTCACGGCGGCTCAGTGCAAGGCAGTGCTCAGCAAGAACAAGTCGAGCGCGTGGGCGTTGCAGGACACCGAACGGAAGGTTGAGGCGCGATTCTAGAGAGACTAGCGAGCAACTACTATTTCCCTCGAAGTGCATGGTTCTCGAGCATAATTGTAATGAGCGTCATGGCCAATGGATTGTGTCTCTGTTAACTATGGAATCATTATATGAAGAAATCTAGTCCTGATGGATCTTTTGCATTATATCCAGCGGCAGGGAGCCCGGACCGGGAGGGGGGGACTGTACGTTGGACAGTCTCTAAGTCAATGACCAAAAGTTGCTGCTAGTTAACGGTGCATCTATCCGACATGTGGACAGTTCTGTTGATGAGCTGAGTATCGGGCCATGTCCATGGTCACTATAATAGATCATGGTTTCGAATTGTTCGGCGGTCTCACACCTTGTGACTATCCATACTTATCCGAAGGTCGATGTAAGCTAGCCCAGCGCACTTACACTAAACCATCTCGATCCCATTGCTTTGTCTTCCCCCTCACATTGCCATGAGTCCACAACATGGACATATACATCCATGCTGAGCTCTGCAACAGCAGACACCGTTATTGCAGCAGGGGACATCGTGAATGTTCCAGAGATGGTCGGGTTACCAAATGGTTCCGCGACCCGTTTCTCATGAATCAGCAGCACAGAGGTTAGCATTACATTTCCTTCGCGTCACACGACCCGGGTGTTCAGTCGGTCCATACCTCAGTGGAGTCAGCAGTGACGGCAAGAGAGATCAGCGGGGGGACGCACGCATAAAGGGCCTGAGAACGCATAATGCGGGAGTTGGATATTGGAAATGTAACAATGATTTTGTCCAGAGAAGGCAGGATTTTTCTTTGTGGGGAAGATGAAGGAATTTGGAGTGATAACTTAACGTCCAGGTACGGTGAGCCTCGAGTATATAAGCATATCTCCAATATCTATCATGCACTGTTCGGGCACATAGCCGGAAACGATGGAAGAAGCCGCTTATCATGTTTCGTACCCAATTGAACTTCCAAGGAGAGCAGGGTGTTCCTGCAAGCCTCGCTTACTGCACGGTTTTTGTCGCCAGCAAAGATCTCAAGGCTCTCGTCGCGGGTCAATGTCACTGCACCATGTACAGAATCAGTAGAAAGTATCCTCTCAATGAATAATCAAGGAGCATACTTCGTGGTCTCAATAAGTATAAGATATTATATGGCCTTCCTCGGGACGTTCCGCTTGTTTCGATCAAACAAGTCAAACCTGGATGCCTGCCCCAGACTTTACGGCATCCTGTTTCACTTCAGGGCTTACCATGCATGTGTCGCTTTGGCTGAATCCCTCCGTTCTTGGCAATATCAGAATCAGCATCAGTCTCGGATGTCTATAGGCCACAGTAGTAGTCCTTTCCGATCCGCGCTAAGTTGAATTGCAGATGGTTTTGGAGGCATGTTCCACAACCGGTCTTATGATTGTTGTTAGGGATAGGTAGGTAGTTGGGAGCTGGAGATCCATTCATATAAATGTACTGCTTGAAGATAGTCCTATATCCAAGCTCTTCGCATAAATTACTATGTTCCCCCTCTCCTATGAGCACCCAGTGGCAGTCTATTAGCTCTTTGGTGCGTTCGAGGCTCTTGCTCAGGTTGTACGGTCGTACGCATATTACATCATAGGAGTTAGCTTACACACAATGCATATACTTTAATAAGAGACTTTGAAGTTATCATGACCCCTGGTAACCGAGGTGGACACGTAAGTATCATATACACGTGAACTTGGGTCAGCAAGACAACAGCTGATTGTTGCGACAGCCGCAGTATTGCGAGTATACCCACGTGCTTGTTAACAATGCTATGAGACCCTGACATCACACACTGAAGCATATACGGCTGAAGGAAAGGAATTTATCAGGTTGACCTGTAGAAGGTCCTAGCTAGAAAGTGAGGGTAGCGAACCCTCCTTAAATACATACAAAAACAGTCACAGCTGAGAGGATACTGTACCCGTGATGCATAAATAAACCCCCTGTAGGTTGTTGATCAGCTGAATCTAAGGTTCAGCTGTTTCATCGACTTCAGCTGGGTCTGACAAATGCAGAGCTTCTACCATATTTTGCAACCAATATGGCCACTTTTCATTAACGTTCTATGCATGTCGCAGTCTTCCGGGTTCGGATTAGACTTAATTACCGAAGAGATCTCGCACTACCATGACCACACTCAATTTAGTCTAATTTTACCAAATTGCAGAACAACGATCCTTTGAGTGCCGAAATAGTCTTTGAGCGATATGATTCCGTCTTAGAAATCGAGTCTGAGTCTGACAGTTGCTCGAGCTACCAGTATAGTACCGACTATACGAAGACCCTAAAAGATAAGGATAGCCTAGATCTTAGATAGACTCCTGAACGGTGAGAAAGAGCCTTGGGCGAGACAGTAAACTGAAGATTACCACAAGACCCCTACCCTAACAGGAGAACCACTAGTCTTCCTACATATCTCCATAACTATTAGGTAGGGACAACTCTACAATGAAGCTCGCATACGACACCAAAGTTTAGATAACTTAACTACGTATTGGGGGTGAGTGAATGATTATTGCTTGTCACTCCCACTGAAAGGGCTTGTCCGAGAAACCTAATAGCAGACCATCTCAAGCTCTAAAGAACGGAAAAGACACTAATAGCTGGGCCAATTATACTGAAATAAGTATGCCGAATGCGACGGCGCGATACTTCACAGGGATCATTTTATTCGGCCTCATACCAAGTGGTTAACCTCGCCTCTGTCCGAACAAGCCAGTGGCCAGCGACACTCATATTGTTTAATTGCATAAAACACCATGAACTATTATCGGGTCGTTGAGGAGAACTACGCCAATCCGGGCCCTGATCCACTTAACTACCTAACCTAATGTGAATCATAGAAATAGGGTTCCGTTGAACTTCATCCGCTGGACGCTCCACGGATTACCTGCCACACATCATGGAACGACCAACTGGAACATCAGGTACCTTGGGCACCTGGCAACGGTATAAGCTTGGGCAGACACAATGGACGAAATGGCTCGCACAAACAGCCGACAAGATCCGGCGAGGCGGATCGGCAACGCCATCGGTTGGCCCGGCACGTACGCAGAGTAACGGCTCGTCAAGATTGAAGTCAAAAGCCGCGGCAAATGGCGCTGCAACGACGACAACAATAATGCATTGGTCTCAATTGGAGTCGTTGGCTCAGTTTGTCGTTGAAAACATGGCACCCGAAGAGATCCCACAATCTCCCATCAGCATCTTACGCGACGTTGTGAGCCTCAGGAAGCAAAGCGCGCGCTTCTTTAGCCGCGTGGCTGAGAAGTCAAACGATGGGAAATTGAAGGAGAGTAATGCCACGCATGAGTTCATCATCAAAGTTCTAGAGAAGATTCTGGCCAGGTTCGATGCAGCATTGGCTACCATCTCCCGGAAAGACGGCACCTCCACAAAGCAGCCTGACGGCCAGATCGACGTCAATGACCTGAACAACATGTTTGAATATCTTGAAGTCGAGCAGTCCCCGGAACTTGACGAACAGGATACTGATGGTGTTCCCGAGAACGAAAAGGCAGTCCCAAGGCGGTCAAAGAGACCACAGAAGAAGAATGGCAAGAAACAGAACAAGAAGAAACCGCCGAAGGAACGGCGCTTCCAAAAAGAGACGCAAGATAATTCTGAGTCTTCTTGGGTTGAAGAATTTCAATGGGACAATCTGGATAGTGAGGGTGAGGACGATCTCGATTACTACATGATCATCTACTGCTTCTTCCAGGACTTCAACGCGATCCGCAACTATATCGGTGATCGGTGGTGGGAGTACTTCTACTTCAAGTCGGTTTCGATTGATAACCTAGCAGTGATGACGAATGCTGCCTACGAAATGTTCCATGAAATGGAATTTGAACTTGAGAAAGCATTGAAGGATGTCCACCCGGAAATGGCCCACTACGAGTTTATGATGGAAACTCTTTTCTTCGACTACGGTCTCGATCATGTCGACTACGAAGGCGAGGACGAACTCACGGAAGAAGAGAGGAGTGACAAGATATTCAAGGAAGCTGATTGGTTAGGCGTCACGGTATATACGCTTGTCGAGGATATCTTAGCTGGGGTGCCCCCCGGAAAAGTGCCGAGTAAGTACATCTTGCCATTTTCAATCATCTTTCAGACTAGCCACAGGGATATTAGACTATTTAATTAGTCATACTTTGCGCAAGTTACCGCCGAAGAGTCGTCTGCTGCAGTCATGAACGTATTGCCTATCTTGAAGTAACTACTGACTCGGAACTAGTGATTCCACTCTCACAGCTTGAGAAGCCGGAATACGGTCCACATACCGTAGACAGCATCAGACACTTCTTCGGAGCAATAATATTTGAACTGTTCCCGGAATGCTGTCTCACGAAGGCTATGAAAAAGAACGGCCAGCTCCCCTTCGTGGTAGGCGCCCAAGACGAGATGACGCTGAACTTCGAACACATGTTCAGAGTACGAGACTACCCATCGGCCTTCATATTCAGCTTGGCCCTCTACGTCGACATTCGGTATATTCTTGAGGACCAAGTCAGGGACGCCTATGATCAGTTGCAGATCACTGGTGCCATGACAAAGGCGAAGCTGGAAGAACAGCTTCCCAGTCTGAAGGGTCGTATGGCACTAAGGAAGGAATGCACAGCACGAATAGCAGAATTGCACTACTGCGTCATCAACGATTTCACCGAGGAGGACAGGAGACGGCGATTCATGGAAAAGGGTGTTACCGAGGCATTCGAGAAACACTTCCATCTCAAAAGGAATCCGGTGTGGTCGGGTTTGTTCGACTTTCGTTGTCGACTCGTTCTTAGTGATATTGGATTCAGATTTATATGTGAGTCACCCTTGGTTGTAGCTGCAGCGTTCGTCTACTACGCGGCGCGTATGGGAAAATGCGGAGCAGTGTGGCCTACGATGGACCGCTTTCTCCATGCCCATGGGGTAGAGAGAGTACTCCAGGGCGCGGTTTCTGCTGACTATATGCCAATGGACCTCCTAAAGCGGTTTGTGGAATGTGGTCTCGCCACCACACCTGCTGGTGACCTGGTTGGGTTCTCGCGGCGGTCCATATCACTTGAAGCTTTCACTCAGCGCTATGGGTTTGATGATGGAAACTCGCGCCGGTCGATGTCTTATCTCCGGGAGATCATCCGCGAGAAGTTCGACGTTCAAGCAGGCAACATATTTTCCAGGCAGGCGGCTATCGCAGCGACTCAGAAGGACGGCCGAGAGCATTCCAGTCAAACACTAGCGCCACTGAATGGCTCCTCCCCGGATAAATCCGTAGTACAGAAGATTAGGAAAGAGGCTCTCCAATCTTCTCGGGTGTCACCGGTTGAGCTGCTCGAGATCCTGGACGAGACAACAACGGGCCTGCTTGAGACTCAGCTAACGGTAGAATACTTTCAACTGCACGATGAAAGCGTCCGATTGTTCAGGGACCTACTTAAGGAATTCTCCCCGGAAATTGATAAGGACGCCTCATTCGCCTTCGACGAAAACTCGCGGGTGAGCAAGCTCGCTCAGCTCCTGCCAGTCGTATATCGAACCGCCAATAACTCTGACCCGGCCGAAACTATTAAAAGGCTGGAAAATGTCACGGAAACGTTCTGTTCGAACTTACCAGAAGGATCTGATGTATCGCCTTTCACCGCACAGAAGTGAGCACGCACCTGATGGAGTGTTGGTCAGTTTGAGATCGGGAACTTCCCCTTGGTTTGAGATTCAATGAGCTGCATATGACGTCGTAAAGGATTAGGGCTATGTCGATATTTGACTGAATAAAAATGGTATTGGGTGCGATATTATCACGGACAATGTGAAGGACGGAAGGGCTTCCAACCATTCATACTGTTAAAGGACCCCTGCGAGGATACGGCCGATCCCGAACCCGAGGCCGAGAAATTTCGGTGACGTACCTACCATGTGGGTCGCCTCACACGACATGATATAAAGATGGGATATCTTTGCAATACTGGCGGAGTCAGTTCGACCTGGGCATAATAAACTGTTCTTCATTGCATCGACCACCATGGAGGTTCTTGCAGTGAGTCGCTCGGAGCCGGGGTGGCACGATGTCAATGGCCAAAAGATGTTCACGTCCATTGTGCACGAACCCCTGACATCTCGGTCGGACTATATCGAACTCGACGAGTCTGGAGTCGTGGACAATGCTACAGCTGCGCGGTACGTGGGGCAGCTTCACTTTCTCCGTGCCGCGATCCTCGGGGCTCTAACTTTCGTGCGCTGACGGCTTTGTAGTACGTTTTACCCCATCTCGGACTTTCCCTTTCTTCCGGCGAGACAGAGGAAAGCAGAAATAAGATGTGTGAGACAGGATGTTGAGATTTGACTAGATGACGGGCCCGTATTCGTGTTTTTCGCTGAGAACTACGATTATTGGTGCAATGAGCTTGGCGTCGATAGATCTGCCTGGGTAAGCATCTTGGTGGTTCTTGCTTTCTCTCACGGTCCTGCTTAAAGGGGCATGGTGTCTAGAACATCATGTCTTCGGCGGCTTGTTACTCTCTACATGCGTTTAGAACGTTTGGGAGGTCCCGTAATTTCCTTTACTGAGCAACAGCTAACCATACAATGCGAAAAAGGGTTGGTGCCATTGGGGAGAGAAGTAAGTTTTGAATATGGAGCCGCCTGAACAAACCTTTCCCCTTCGATTGGCTATTATGAGGGCCTATTGACCTACATGTTCTGAAGCCATACGCTGATCGTGTACAGTATTACCCTTCGGTACAAGGGAAAGCCATTCCTCGAACATGATATTCACCTGGGCGACATCTGGAAAATAGGGGAAGGCGTGCGCCTGCAGGTATGCGGCTCCCGCATCCCCTGTGAAAAAGTCTCCTGGAGATGCGGCCAGAAGGCGCACTGGCTCCAGCCGCTGGCTGCCTCCGGCCGGGTCGGCGTCTACTTGCGGGTGCTCACGGGCGGCCGGGTGTATCCCGGGGACGAGGTCGTCTGCGAGCACGCATCCGACGACAACGTCGACGTGGCCACTGTGACCCGGGTGGCCTACGACACATCCCTGAAGACCCGGGACACCCTCGATGTGCTGGCAAACCATAAACTGCTTCTGGAGATGAACCGGTTCCTACTGAGGCGGAAGCTAACCTCCATGGACGACAAGCTCAACCAGGGCAAGAACGCGTGGAAGGGGTGGCGCGGGCTTCGCGTCGACCGCGTCGTCGAAGAGGGCGGAGACGTCAAGTCGTTCTACCTCCGGGCCGATGACGGTCAGCCCCTCGCCAACTACCTACCGGGCCAGTTCCTTTCCGTGCGTCTGCCGGACGGTAAGATCCGGAGCTGGACGATATCCGACTGGCCCGCGCGCACGGACCCGCCGTACTACCGCATCAGCATCAAGCTCGCCGGGGAATCGTCGTCGTGGATGCACAGCGAATGCACGTCCGGGACTGTCCTGCAGGCGCGGTCTCCGGCCGGGCGGTTCGTCCTCGACTGGACGCAGAAGTACTCGCCAAGGCAGATATACGTGTCGGCTGGCATAGGGATCACGCCGGTGCTGGCCATGATGAAGGCGCACGACAGCCACCCGAACTACCAGCAAGTGCCGGCGCTCTGGATCCACGTCACAAAGAACAGCGCGGCGCTCCCGTTCCGCGACGAGGTGCCCCGCTTCGAGGGCCGGCTCTTTCGGCGCATGCTCTTCTTCACTGACCCCCTGCCCTCGGACGTCCTCGGTGTTGACTACGACTTCGCGGGGCGCCCGGACCCGGAGGCGCTGCGGGAGATCCTCGCCGAGTCCTACACCTGGCAGCCGCTTGTCTCGCGGGACTACACGATGGAGGGCCACATGTCGTTCGCGTACGTGTGTGGGCCGCCGGCATTCGAGGCGGCGATGCGCGCCTGCCTGCTGCCGGGCGGCGGTGTCGGCCTGCCGCCTCCCTTCGTCCACAGCGAGTCGTTCTCCGGGTCCGGCGCCGCGGTGGCCGGCGCCGGGGATGTCAAGCGTGCCACTGTCCGGTTCGCGCAGTCCGGGAAGCAGGCAGCCTGGGCGCGCGATGAGCCCCTCTCCCTGCTCGAGCTGGCCGAGGCCGCGGGCCTCACCCCGGACTACGGGTGCCGCGTGGGGGCTTGCGGCAGCTGCGCCGCGCGGCTCGTCTGCGGCTCCGTATCCGGCGGCATGCAGCTCGACGGCACCGTGCTCACCTGCTCCGCGACGCCGGCGTCGGAGGTCGTCGAAATCGACATCTAGAAGGCCGCTCCCGGTTTTTGTTGGGCTTCTTCCGGACGGGGATCCTTTGTACGATTGCTATCAAGTCAGGATTTCGGTGCTTGGGTATCTGGCATTCAGCCACGGATGACCAATATCGAAGTTATCGGAATTGGGTTAATTCAACTAGGTCTTGCTTTCTATCACTACTGCAGTTCTGCGTCTCGGTTGAGGTTCTCGTTCTGCGTAGCAAAATGAACTTCGATGCACCTCCTACTAGGCAGTGATCATTCGCCGTCAAAACTCCAGGCGATGTCGGGAGCGGGAATCGCCGGTGTCGGGGTCAATATTTGTTCAAAAAGGCGGGTTTAGTGCCTGATCTTATATATCCCTGCTTGAAGACCGGGAACACTATCGATGTTGCATGGCGTCCTCTTGATTCAATCCGGAGCTCGTGTTGGAAAGGCATCACCAGCAAACCACGTATCTGCTCGAATCATTCGGGAGTCCTGGGGTTCATTCTAGGCCCTAAAACGTACCCTACCATCCCATTACCCATTCACGTACGTAGGCTCGTGAGGGTCGCAGCGCACCATGCGCCAAGCACCCACCAACGCTGTTTGCTGAGATGGCGGTCTGCTTAACTTCTGTCATGGGCCTGCATTGCGTATCTGTACTATAAAAGTACGTCCTGGAGAGCGTACGCCACGGATAAGAGGTGCTTCTTACTGCATGTCTCACTGGTCGCACAGCAGTAGTTTTCGTCTGGGGAAAACCTAACTAGAATATGCACTGGCTACCCCCCTCCACCAAAAAGAAAAAGAATTTACACAGAGATGGAGACAGGGCGAGCTCCGTATGTTTGGCTAGAACAAGCTTGGACGTAGGCCAGCGTGACAATCAATAAAGCTGATATTCCCTCACATCTTCATTATCAAATACGACTCGTGACAGGTCAACTCCACCGAATGAAGCTATCGAGAACTTTTGTGTGGGCCTGTGGGGATTCCCTGGTGGCGGTGGCCTGACAGTCTGCATAGAGGTCGACCTCTTCATCCAGTTACGAAGTACGTGGCTAGTAAATCGGTCAGCTTTGAATATAACTGAACGGTTTCGTCAGTCAAATATTATAACAAGTTTCTCCCGGACGTTTCTTCTTTTCGTCTGTTATGCGTTCGACCGAGATCGGCGACGCATCCTCGCGTGACATGGCTAAGAGCGTTGTTGACATGTCATCCGCTGGGGATCGTAGAATCGGTAAGAAAAATGGGCCGGGTGTCCGAGCATTGACGGGAGACCAGATCTACGGAATTCTTTTTCCAGCGCGGTGGTACAATGGCACATAGATGATATGTACCTACGTGGTAATATGCAGATCACACATGCATCGGCAAGAGAGCCGGGTAGGGACATGGGTGTTGATATCGAAAGGCCGAGCGAAGTAGCGCCTTGGAGCGTTTCTTTTGATGGACTCCATCGGCTTCATTTAGGAGTCTTTGGAAGAGGTATTGATATCGTCATCTGCGACTGCTGTAATGTGTTGTGCTCCTCGATCCTTTCGAATGATCGACTACATTCCGATATGGCTTCAAGTTTCAATCAGGGACCCTGCGGACGTGACAGGCATAGGTGAGTGTCCAAACTTGTGGGATAGAAACTAGCAAATGAAGATAGCTGCTCGGGGAAAACAAGGCTTGCGCACCCCAGAGACGGTCCGTTCGCTACTGCTACCTAACATAGCATGTGGATACGAAGTAGAATGCGCTTCGAAACTTCTTCGTGTTCTTGATCTCGTCGACTCCCTCCGACCTGACGGATCCCACTAGTGTTTCGGTAATTATTGATCGGTAGTCGCGCCTCAGCTACGCCCACCCTCGCCGAATCTTTAATCGGCCCGAGCTAAACTATATTGGGAAATCCTCTGAAGATTATACATGCCTTCTGGAAAATCATCTATACCAAGTTATCAAGGATATTACTTTAGGCTTTAACGTGACGGATTGTAGCCTGCGGGTTAATACTAGTTAGGATTAGGCCCCGGGGGATTTGGGGGGCCGGCGAGAGGCCCCTTATTTGGGTATATGGCTTTGATAGTCGCAGTGATGCTGGTGGTGATGTTGATAGTGTTGATGGTAGTGCTATGGCAGAAGTACTAACCTTGACCTCGCTGCCCACTGAGTTTTGTATGGGGCGAAGGGTGATAAGCGGTGGGGTTGCCAAAGAGCGTTTAGTTCGGGTCGATTAAATGATTCGGCAAGGTGGGCGCAGCTAGGGCGGCTAGTAGGGGCACGCCCACCATCACCAGAGCTTCTGGAAGCACTTCGTTGCGTGATCTTGTTCGAAACGACGTCTGCCAGAGCTGCCAAGCATGCCTAAAATCATGTTCGCCTCGCCGATCCACGTGGTTGGCGATTACGGATTTAGCATATCCCCCGACGCTGGCACATAGGCATGCTCATAGGACGCCGTGTCAAATGTCAGTGGGTCCGGAATTATTATTCATGGCCTCTGCGCGCAACCGGTGTCTGATGAGATGGCCTGGCGAAACCGCGGACCTGGAAACTAACAAGATCGTTGTGTCTTGCACGAAACGGGCCGACCGTAGCACTCGTCAGAACTCTATCCTCCATGGTTCAAGGCTCGAGAGGGCACCGAATGGTCCCGCATGTTGCAGTGGAGGGCTCGGACTTGCTGTTCGCCACGTGGTTCGTAAACTTGTAGGTACTCGAAGACGGGCCAGAGCACGGTTCGGATGCTGGTTCTTGATGCCCATGCTCGGCTATGCGGTGCAGGATGTGAGGCTGCAAGAAAAGATCACGAGGCGGTGACTCGCAGGTTTGCGGTTCTAGCCTCTGTAGGCTCCTCTATAGTCATGTCTACTCGACTGGGTACTAAGTAGGTAGGCAAGGCAAGTCCGTATGGCTGCGCTGGTCGTCTGCGGAGCCGAGACGTGCTAAGAGCATGTCGAGTCTATGAGGGAGAATTTGACGATGAAACTGTTCAAGGCGATTAAGCCTTTTGTTTCTTATTACATATGCACCACAAGACCATCATCCCAGCCCAGAAACCTCGACTGCATGCGCTTTTCTCCTGTAAGTAAGGAGACCAAGGAGACCAAGGTGGGAAAGTGGAGTGCATTTTAAGTGGGAGGAGCCAAAAGAACCGCCAAGTCGATCCATGGCGGACTTTCTAGCAGGTCTAGTCGGAATCAACTTCGTCGTTACAGCATCACGGATATTGTCTGTTAGTTACATCCACTCGCCCGCCATCTTCCATCGACGGCTAATATGTAACCCTATAGAATATATATGGAATATATATGGGCTGCTTCATTCAAGGTAAGGTTTTAGTAACGTATTATACCGGCATGTACTAATAAATTACAGATGATAGTTTATCCCATACAATTTCGTATGAGAATCGACACTGACACGGAGTGGACCTGGTGGAAGTTAACTAACAGAAAAAGAATACCCCTGAGTATTGAACCTGTCAAAAAGCATCTAGGCTGTCATTGCTTAAGGTGGGTCCCTGTGGCTCATAGTGTTTGAACTCCAAATTTCACTAGAGATCTACATACGTGGGTAGTCAGAATGTATACTGTAGCGATTGAGGTTACCGCTCTGTGATATGAAGACTCGCAACAAGGAACAAACACATACGTACCGCCATGCAGTACTACATACCTACCTCGTACTGAGAGGTATGACCTCCACCGTAACCTTTTGGCAACAGAATTATCCACCGAAAAGAAATGCACACGTATAAATGTACGTAACACCTATTTTAGGTGTTATGTAGGTATGTGTAATAGCGTCGCATACATAAGCACAACACATACATGTGTAAGTCTCCATCGCAGCAGGGGGATCGTTGTAAGCTCAACCAGCCAACGTCGTCGTCTCCCAACTGCACAAGCCGAGCAACCCGTATCATCCATATGTGCATTGTACCCGACATTCAGGTGCTTTATGATCAATGTTGTCTGTCGTCCAAGTCGGATAGATGCCGTATGTATATACAAATGGGCATATGAGTATTACGTCGCAGGGGCAAGTTTAACATCCTAGTCAGGTATTTTCCACTAGCTAACCTTTTTCGAGCTCTATATAAATCATGAACCTCAGTATAGCAATTGCATTAGACCCGACGCTAGAGGGCACCTGGCAAGGATGTTGATATTTGGCCTGATAGTCAGTGCACAGGCGACTTCCGAAGACTGCAGGGATCATGGGCGAATGATGCGGGCACAGTACTACCGTACCATGCACAGTACGCTGATGTACAAGTATCTAGGTACCTAGAAGTAAAAGCAGTCCTACAAACAGTCGAATTATAATAGGTTGTCCATGCTATTATGGGATACAGTAGTCTTGGCCGTCCCGAGAAACAGAATGATGAAGAGTTTAGCTTTGCATGGGGCTCCAGGCACACGAGCCCAAATGTGACCTGTTTCGTATACCTCTTGGGGCTGCTCTTGAGGCGGCGTCTATGACATCTCGAGCTTAAATACGTTGTGCACCCACTTGCCCAACGTCTCGCCTTACAGTGCGTTATTACTATCTATGCACGACATATTCCAAGGCACAAAACCCCTATAGCGTTGTTTAACAGTTTCTAAATAGTTGTTGACGTCTTCTTCTCCGGCTCTATCATTACATCCCAACACCATCTGCTACTCGATATTTACCTATTATTGGCGGCATATCCCCGCGTCCTCCTGACCTGTATATATATTCCCCGCCATCAAGCCCGCACTGAAGAGACACCAACGGAGACCTCTTGAGGAACTTGAGATCCATCCTGCAAGAAAAGGATGTGCGAGTACACACAAGTAAGTGTTTTTACACGGGACACCCAACTTTGGCCTACCCGGCTAACCTGGGATTCAACAAGATACAATACTATTGCGGGCACTTTCGTTGGCAGGTCCAAAACTGGTGTCAAGCGTTTAGGAAGACAGAGAAGAGGTGTGAGCCTAGCGTGACGCTGGCGGAATGGAGGTGAGGCCGAGCCCAATATTTTCCTCTCTGGCAGGCTTTCCGCAATACTAACTTGCTTCTCTATTCTCCAGAGGTGACGAAGTATGCTGTAGGTCGACTCATTTCCCACTTGGTCTGTGTTACAAGAACTCCCCAGAGACATGCGCACAACCTGGCTCTAGGGCTCGTCACATTTATATCCATGTCCACTAACTCGATAGTCACCTTTCCCCAATACGGCTGCTAATTTAACTGAGTAGGTGATTGCCGGCCTCCGCCCACTGTAGAGTGGGAGTATATGATAAGACGGAACAAGAAGACATCACAATACGTTAGGTGACGACCTCTGGCGAAAACGGCCGGCAACGTAAACACATACAATACATTGTAATGCGTCTCCGGTCCGTCGGTACGACCCGCAAACGATTGGCCGACAGCCATGCGATCAGGATCCCCGGTGGACCACGCACCTGATGGGGAGGATCCAAGAGGTTTCGGGTTCCGAGAGCATGGAATTGGGCTTTTGGGGAGAAAGCGGCGCACAAAGAGATGGACGAGTTTTCAGGCCAAACCGGGGGTGCGAATCCTTGAACTTGGCTTTTCTTCGTGGGGGTATCATTTGGCGAAGGCGCGTAGGCACGCATTTGGCGCAGGTCGGGACAAGGGTTTCATGGGTAGCGGCGTCTAGGCGGAACAAACGGCGCACATACCCCCACTTCATTGGAACAGCGCCAGAATCGGAAAGGGACCGGTTATCGTTATCATTTTTATTCCTTTTCAGTTCGCATTCTCCAACCTTGATCATGCTGAGGTTGAGCAAACTGCCGGTGTCAGCTTACTACTCCTCCGCGTGCTACAGTGGGGTATTAACTCGAGAACTCTAGATCCGAGCAGGGACGCATCATACAGCCAACGACGGCGCTGGTCACCTTCTACTGTATCTCAACGCATGTAAGTTAGAATGGTCTGTACTTGGTGAGTCAATGGAAAGGAAACGAAAAAAGCTAGGAGTCCCTGCGTACTTCTGGGAGCACGCATCTATCTACATGTGGCATGTAGAAACCGCATGGCGAGGACGGCAGTAATTAGCGTCCGGAGGCCTCCTCTTCCACCGCTTGCCTGATAAACGGAAGGGCCCGTTGATCTGCCCGTGCTTGCTTGCGCCCCAGAGGGAACAATACAGGAGTTAGTCAGTCAAGCTGGGAGGGAGTGCTTCCACAGCGATCCGAATCCTACCCAGGGTTGCCAGAGACTCCTCGCATCGTCCGACTCTTGGTTCCTCGGCTGAGAGCTGGATGAGGGTGGGGGGTCTGTCTCACACTTACCCGTATACACACAACACCCGACCTGCCAAGAGGGGCAGTAATGTAATCAACTAGCGAGGCGCTCTCGTCACGAGGCCATCGGAGTTGTATGACACACTCCACGGGTACAAGATGACGCAACGAACATCGTTCAGGACCAGTCGTCCGAAGATAACAAGTGGGCAGCGACGGATGCGTGCGTCGAGCCCGCCGAGAACTGACTGATACTCAGTATGTGCGGAACTGGTCTGATTAAGCGAACACTGGGAGGGACTGGTCAGTAATCGAAAAGCCAGGGAGACCGCTTCCTCCTTTAGTGGACAAGGGGTTGAGAAGAACTGGGTCGTCGAAAATATCTCCATACTTTCCATCGCTACTTATCAGTTTTCTTGTCAGAAAAGCTGCGCGCGCATCGACCCTATGTGGGCACGTATTGCGTTCGATGCATGTAATAAGGACGGGTCTCGATAGAATTGGTATGGGATAATCGTACCATTATCACCGCCGTATAGCGTTAGGACACTACTTCCCGTTAACAAGTTGTGCTGCCTTTGTTCCTGAAACACGGACATAGGGGAATTATTAAATATCGGTGGAGAAAACGAACGGTCGTGGCTTGATGCTACTAGAAAGCCTGACGCCATTAGCTTTTTACACTACAACGTTAAGACCTCAAAATTGAGATGCACTTCACTATTTGCATTTAGCCGAGGAGCAAAGAACGCCTTCACCATTGTGTGTAAACTCTTCTACGCCGGTGCATGGCAACGTATATGTGCTGGATATTGAATCCCAATGTGTTACGAGGCTGATATTTCGTATCTTCAGCCTTTAGCTGTCCCGATTATTGCGCAGTTCATCATACTGTATATTGTACTATCTACGTACTGTAGCCCTGGAGGTGATAAGCTCGCCACCCAGGCGAAGTCTCACGGCACCAATGTTCTGCATGCTAAGGCAAAAGTCTAATCTTGTCGGTGTGCCCAGCTTTTTGTTGATAACGGTGTATCGGTTTTCGGAATTACAAATCTTATCTAAGTTGTCAGTGCCACCTATCGAATGTTGTTTGATATTGTTACTCTGTTTACCTTATGCGTTATGACCGTGAACTCTGCATCCTGCCCGCACGAAGGCGATGCAAACAGTGCTCTTGGGATATTGAAACATTTTGGTCTCTTCAGTTCTGGGCTTATCAATGAGAAGAGTTCAGACAGCGGCTACATTTGTGCGCTAGGTAGGCATGCATGTAGGATATATCTAACTGGTTGACGGGTCGGGCCTCTTGCCCGGGTGCACGTGGTTCCCGGCTTAGTGTACATGCATTCCAACCTACCTGCAGTCATCGTCGGGATTTACCCCAAGCCGGCCCTCTGGACGTCACGAGAAGCGCCTTTCCCGCTTAGCACTACCGCTTATGTGCGCCAACACCGCTTCCTTCAACTGGCGAGGGATGCAAATAGCCTAAATCCCGGAACTCTGCTTCTGCGTGATACCTGAATACGGGGAGTGCGAGACGATTATCGCCGATGCCGCAGTGATGTCCCGGGGAGAGGGTCGCTGGTGCAAAAAGGGCGTTCGGACGTACCCTTGTGGGAAAGTCTGCTTGAGACTTTCAATAGCGGAGCTTGTCAAGTTTCTATCATGCAAGCTTTTCTCATTACGCATATTCACCCGGTCAACACGTTTTCTTTTGCGTCGAAGTGTCTTGGTCGTTGGTAAAATACCCACCTATGCACCGTTGCGCCGCTGGTGGACAAGGTACCACACCCTTGTTATCGTTTCTGGGTGTCAGTTTGGTTCGAGTGGGGTTTCCCATCCCAAAGCGTTCTTCGTGCCCGGGATCTAGAAGTTCTAGGACCGGTGAATCGGTGACAGCTCGTCCCACCATCCCATCTTGGCTATTCCTGCGTCACCCACTCTCCCACCCAGGTGGGCTGGCCGGGCTTTGCATGATGGGCCGCATTCCCCAGCAGAGCAGCTGCAGGTGCGTGACAACCTTCCCTCGGACACCTTACCTTTGTTGAGGGTTACCTTTTTCTGTCTTTTGTTCGACTCGTCACTCCCACCATAGTCGGGTTCAATAGCCCTGTTGCAATAAGATTGCGCTCATAGGTTTCTTGGCACGTTCGCTTCCTCTTTGAAAATATTACCTCCATCTCCCCTTAAGGCTTATCTGGCCAGAAAGCGGCTAGGTAGTAACTGGACTAGCACGCTGGGAATCATCGAAAGTTGGGGACCTAATTTCGATAGTACCACTCTACGAAGTCACTCGTCCAGTGAAAGTTCTCCGACCGTTGGACACTTGTTGGACGCATGAGGGAGGCACGGGGGTTCGCTGGATGACAGATGGGGCCCTTAGCCTTACGTTATTACCAATGCAGCTCTGGGGCTCCACTCGGTGAACACTCAATAGTGGTCGCACCGCTCACCGAGGTCGTAGCGCTAATAGTAGTGTTCCTTAGTAATTCTCCGCTGCGAACCGTCGCGGGATTTGTCGTAGATTACCAGGTATCAACAGCGAAATTTGGCCGTCGCGTACGAAGTGCCTTCATACATCGAAGGAAGCGTTGGAATTTCGCTGTTTTCGGCCCACCGGTAATTGCTTGGCTCCTGGGGGTCGGGGCACAACATTGAAGCTTTTCGGTTCTCAATGTATGCCGTGCCCGAAACCAGGACATGGCACTGTCGGTCTTGCTTATCTCGGTTTACTTAGCCTGATAAATGACATATCGAATATAGAGCCAACCAACATCTCCGACAATAGGCCGTCGCGTGTTGACAGGAATCCCAATACAATCGAAATCATAAGACTAGACAACTTGTACGGAAATCCATTCAGCCCTCGGAACCCGTGGAATCCGGATACTAAGAACCACCACCGTCAATCAAAGGTGTGGTTGAGAGGCATACACGCACGTTGTATTAACACCTCTATATTAATTACTTTTTGGAATAACTACTACACAGTTACATACGTGTTCCTGAGAAGCTGCCTGATGAAGCACTATCTTTTTTTTCCCGGTATCTCCGCAAAGCCATGGGTGTCGGCGTGCTGTCGCCGCGTCGGACTTCCTCGGCAACCCCCGCGTTAGGCATTCATTATCAGCCGACATTTACGCACCCTTCAAGGTTAGACCCGGCAGTGGTAATATCCAATTTCGTCTGCGATGGTGTTTCGATATTTACCAATGTTTCCCTTGAGGGATAGCCCGGTATCGTTTATTTGCATTCTCCGGTCTTCCATGAGTCAGTCGCAGACGCTAAACACGTGGTCAGGGTCGGTAGTTGAGATCCACAAAACTCAAAACTGAAACCGATCGATCACAGATCGGTCCCTCACTCGCAGATAGAACTGCTCATGTGACCACCCAGCCATGTGCAGACGCGCTGAGAATAATGAGCCGTACACCTCCGCGCTGATGATGCACTGGTTTTCTTTTGCAAACGGTGCCTGTGCGGCTGGCTCCTCTGAACGTACAACATGTGCATTTGACATGTGTTATAACTGCAATACAAACTTTCGCTCGTCCTCCCAAGGTAATAAGAAACACCAGAACTAGGATGACGCTCGTTGGCGTCCCTGGTTGAGATGATGCATCATACCACTATGTGTCATGAACCCTAAAAGGCCAACGTTCGGTCAGCCCACACTAACAGGGGTGTGTCGCGCTTTTCAATATAGCAAGGGCAAGACTCCATCGTCGGCAAGGCCGACAGCGACGAGGACAAGGCTTGGGATGTTCGTCATCTGAGGCCACGACTCGAGCAAAACATCGCACAATTAGCTCACAGAATAGGAATGGCCGGCATCGGGTTGTGATCCATCATATCTCAGTCCCGGGTAGGTCATATCTTTAGTTGCCCGAGTGCCCGGGATACTCCCTAGTTGATGGGGCAGATGACGTTCGCGACTTGACCTGATCTTCCCATTCACCTATGCGCGTGCTTATACAATGACAGACAATTGACGCATCAGGTTTCTCTACTTCGGTGCCGGCGTGGCATTCAGCAGCCAGAGCTGCCCAGTTGTGTTATTATTAGGCACGGAGCTTCCCAGTCTTTGTCAAACATACCTTGTGACCATGACTAACCTATATCGCAGGCAGCTTTGGCAGCCTGGATCTCAGGGACGCCATTGGATGACGAATCGCCGACTAGCTTGTCTCTCCGCCTTCTAGACCGCGTTCTGCCCGCCTTCTAGACTGCGTTACCCCTGAATTCAGGCCGTGCAACGAAACAGAACCGCTCGACGCTAGTACCGCTTCAGCTCCATACCATCGGTAGAAGCCATTGGATCCTTGCAACTCATCAAGCGTGTTCCGGCAGATGAGCCACATGCTCCTTAGACTTTTTATGAACATTTAGAACGCCGCATTTGAATCGCGAATCATAGTCGTGGCCGTCTGTTCCGGAAGCTATGTCATCAGGGCGATACGCTCGGGATGGGAAGTCACATGTCATGTTAGGTTCGGTTTCTAACAGCGCTACCAGATGGTTGCGATCGACAGGGAGTACCAACTAGCGCTCGATTCTAACATGACATGTAACTCCCACCTGTCTGGTGGCCTTCAGAACATGCGCGTAACCCAATTTGTCAAGCATGGCTGTGAGCTACAGCCCAATAGTGGCATCGTGTATCGGCCTCTGAGACACTCAGACCGCGTGATCACGACTCAATCGAAGCCATTATTAAGATCATCCTGCCCAAAAAAAGGCACGATCACTCAAAAGACCGGGCAGCAATGCGTTTGCGTGTCCAAGGCCCATGGTATGCATACCTAACCCACCTACATATGTACCTATATACAAGGGAGGGCGCAGTAGACATGATGTCGCGCATGAGAATATCGAGACGTGCAGGCTCCTTGCCGGATAATGGGTTGCATTTCTATTGGTGATCATCATGCATTGCAGTGCTCCTACTAATTTACCGACCAAGTGGTTGATAGAAAATTCGCGCACTTTCAAATAACCGTCCAACGACCTCCTTGGACAATTGCTTATTGGTTCTAACAGATAGGTATATACGGGAAGTTCCAGCCTGTTTTCAGTTATTCCTTTTTATGAAAATAGCATCTTTTCCCGTTCTTTATATATTTCGTTTCAGAATCAGAGTCACCTGTCAAGTCTTATTTATTTGGGACGCTGCCAACTTTTGTGTCAACCCCTGGCCGACTTTTATCACAGGCTCGGCCGATTCATGGAGTTAAACATCGGCTACGCCGAAAGCCGTCCTGCTGGGGGAGGGGGATGTGAGGGGTCCCGCGGCAGCGATCCAGATCTCGGGCCGTGCTTACAAGACCAAAGCTTGCTAGCGCCCGGCATCCCGTAGTGATGCAAATCATTCCCCAACCGGACAAAACCCCGCATAGTCCCCGGCTCCGGGGGACTGGCTGGAGACCCTTGCGGTAAGCACTACGGCATATCTGTTCACTCCCCGACCAGGTTAAGGGGTGTGAACTGGGTAGAGCCAGGCACGGGATATCGAGATTACATTCTCTGGAGAAACCCCTGGTTCCCATCTCTCGCGCACCTAGAAGAGTCATTCGAAGCAAAGAGGACGAAGCCAGGCGTTCAATTGAGCCAATGCCGTGAGCGGAGTTTTGCTGCCGCCTCCCCTCTGGGCTAGAACGAGAACGACCTCGCGAACCCGCGGTGCAGGAATATGGGAGTCATCCACTTCATTTGCTTCATTTGCAGGTTGCGAAGCGCGTGGCGTCGTGGTCACACCGTGTGGGCGATTGAACCCACGGCCGATGTCGAAGGAAAGCCAGGGTTCCCCTGCAGCGGCGCAGTCTTACAGATCACTTTCATCACGTAGGGCTGCTTTCGTCATATAGGGCGAGTTCGTACCGCATGGCTCGTAGGTACGTACTTCTCGAGCCCTACTATAGGATTCCAAACGAGCGGTGTAGTTCTAGACGCCCCAGGCCCAGGACCAATACTACGATGCAGCCATTAACAAGGGGCGGCGGGGTAGCGCCTCCCCCGCAGTTGGAGACGAGGAGATCCGCGATGCAGGGGATTATATGGCGGCGTGACGATGGCTTTAGAAGCTCGTTCCAAGGGAGCACTTCAGAAGGCTGACAGGACGCACATAGTGCGTCACGGAAAAGTTACGGTTATAGGTCCAGGAGCAAGCTTTACCTCAGGAGGACAACGGCTGTCCTTTCGGGCCCGGGGGTTCTCGATCACGATGCCGTATTCAACAAGCCTGTGGTTCTGCTCCAAGCACTTCCATGCAGAATGTATTGTGCTTGCCCGATATGTCCCCAATCTAACGAGAAGGAACCCCGGACTCGGTCTATTCCTGAATTAGCACTAGAGCCACAAACAGGTACGTTAGTCGGCTACTATCAGCTAGCCAGGTGTGCTATAGCACACCATATAAGGAAAAGCCACTCTCCGATCGGAACATATAAGTTCCGTTGCTAGCCTACACAAAAGCAGTTCGCGTACGGGGAGCACACGTCATTAGCCTAATACAACTACACAACTGATGTCCCCTATATCTGACAGCTACTCGCAGGTACCCACGACTGCCCAATCCCTGATGCACTGAAGTGTTCCGCTAGAGTCTTTGTCTAAAAAGGCATACACCCCAAGATAAACGTCTCTATTCCTTCTGAGGTTGTTCTCTGCTTTACTGAACAAAGCGTTTATGCGTGTCGCCGCAGCATAAGAAGGAGCTAGTGTCAAACAGCTTGGCCTCTCTCGAGATAGCCCATATAGAATCGCATAGTATGAAATGTGATCGCGCCTGAAATGGCAAGAGTGAAAGACAAAGATGTTGTTCTCAATGGTTCTGAGCCCACGCTCTAGCGCACATAAAGGATACAATAGAGCCAGTTCCAGAACGAGGCACAAAGACCATAGTAAAGAGGGCTTGTTCCTCCGAAAATTTAAGACGCGGGATCCTCCAATAGGATTCATCACGACATGTGCAAGCAATCACGCATTGCATCCTGGAATCCCAAAACACCATGGTCCTGAACACCTGTCGAAATATAATCCAAGCCAGCACATCCAAGCTCATCATGGCGGTCCACAACCTCAACCTCCGGCGGAGGAATTCGATCCAGGGCGTCATTGTCCAGGACCACCACTACAGCGACGGGCCCCTCGAGTTCACTGTCGACTTCGGTCGCTGCCCGCGCGCCCACCGCAGGCGCTGCCAGATCGTCCCGCACCACGGCCTCGCATCCCTACTCCTCGACCTCGAGATACCGCGCCACATACGCACGAGGCACCCGGGCGCCTGCCCGACCTGCCGCAACGCCGGGCCGGTGTACTACTGCGACATCGCCCCTTTTCCCTGGTACCTGCGCTGCGTGCTGGCCCGCGTGGGCCGGCGCCCCGGGGTTGGACCCCTCCACCGGCTCCTCGGCAGCGTCGCGCTGCCGGAGCTCGTCGCCTGGTGGCGCCACCACGAGCGCGACTGCGCGGTTTGGGAGTGCCGACACCGCCACGAGTGGTTCGCGACTCTAGTGTTCTGGGCCGGTCTCGCCGTCGCGACGCTCCTCGACTCGGAGCTGGCAGAGCTGTATCGCGGCCTGCGGTGTGATCGCGCGTGTGGCGACGGCGTGGGCTCGGAGGACAGCGTCAACGACGGGGCTCTCGCCGATATCGTCGCCGAGGTGCTCGAGGAGGTGTACAGGCGGAAGTATCCGGAGGCGAACTTCCCTTGGGGTGAAGAGCTTCGATGATCATGACTTACCTTCGCCCTGTGTTGGTCGCCAAGCAGCGGGCAGAGTCGGTCTTTGATTTTCGCCAATAAGCGGAAAAAATAAATGTCTTTTGAGAAAAGCGACCGTCTCGTGAAGCAGTAAGTGTACCCACGGATATTAAAACATGAATTTCTACATGAACTAGTTCTTAATATGAAAGTATACCCCTTAGATTGTTCTGACTGCTGAAAGTCCGTCTATGTGCTTACATCATTATGTCGATAGTCATTACTTGCATAACCACTTAGTAGTTCAAAACTTCAGGGTGATTAGAATGATATAGCCTATCTCAGGACTAAGAGTCTACTCCTAAGGTTGCTTAATTCTCGTCTTTTGAACTTTTCATGACGGTACACCTATTTTTAATTGAAGCTATTGCCATTGATTTTGAAGTGCGTCCCCTAATGCGCATTGAGAAACCTAGAACCATTCCCCTAACTTAGGCCACCTCCTATATGCAAATGCATATAAGCGAAGAGGCGGTCGTCATAAACCTGTGAATGGGCTCAAAGGTCAAGTCTGACGCCAGATCTGTGACTAACTCTGCTTTTCCACCTGTGCACTCTTTTACCAGAAATGCAGTAATGCGTGTTTTTGTTAACGATGTTCACTTCCCCGAGGACTCGACTCGGCCGGGGGAAAATATAGTAGCGACCGGACGACCAAATCCGTCTCAGGGGCAACTACCATAATAGACTGATACAACCTACATTTATTAACACGGTTCAAAGGCGTTACGTGCGTTTGTACAGGAAGGGACCACTTCAGGTGTGTGCATGAGCTAATCCATGTTCTCAGGGGGCCTCAGGTCGCCGCCCCTTTTCATCAACTCGGTCCTCTCGCCATCATCCACGAGCCTCTGGTCAGCCACGGCCGACTTCTCCGCGTCATCAACCCGCAGCCCCGAGCATTTCGCGATGAAATCCAGCAGCACGCCCTCGGCCACCTGCGCGTTGCGGCTGAGCGCATGGTTGTCGCCGTCGAACAGCCGCAGCTGCCTGCTCCCCCGGCTCCCGTACAAGGCGTACAGGCGCTCCGAGCAGGAGGGGCTGAGCGTGCGGTCCTGAGTGCCGTGCAGGAGCAGCACGGGCCGCGGCGCGAGTCGCCGGATACCCTCCGTTTCGGCCGTCTGGCTCGCCACCGTCGCACAGCCGACGACGCGCTCGTCGGTCCCGCCGACGGTGAACACGGGGGCACCCCCGAAAGACCAGCCGACTAGCACAAAGCGGTCAAGCCCGTACATGTCGCTCAAATAGGTCATGGCCGCCCTGACGTCCTCCACGCAATACCGGTTGCGCGCCGGGAACCGGAAGTCGAGACGGAGCGCGGGGATGCCGGTCCCCAGCGCGGCCAGCTTGTCGCCGAGCGAGAGGTACATGGAGCTGGGTCCGACAACGCCGCCGCCGGCCCCGGAGAGGAGGATGGCGGCCGTGCGATGGTGCGTCTTGGGAGCCGGCGATACGAAGTCCGGCGGCATGTGCAGAAAGCCGGGGACGAAGCCGTCGGCCGCGTCCTCTACCTGGATGTTGAGCGGCTCGACTTCAATTCGCCTTTTGAATTTACTGGGTAGCCTCGATGAGTGTGGCGGGTGGGCGAGGCCGTCGTAGTCGCCGACAGACTTGGGTCTGTGGTTCGACGGCTTTGGTCCGTCGACTGACAACGAAGTCCTCTCAACCGTAGACATGATATCGTATCGGTGCCGAAAGAAAGATCGTAGTTGTTGGCGGAGTGTCTGCATCATTTGAAAAGATTGAGCGAGCAGACTTGTTTGAGTTTATACGTTTGTTATGTGTTGTTCCCACGGTGGCTAATCACGACGCATTATGATGTCAGTTCCAGGTTACCTAGGTACCTATGATGATCATCAATGACGACAAGCACACTCCAGTGCTGAAAATGGTGCAGCCCACAAGATGTTCGAGTGGACTATAAATTATTAGTCGCATAGTCCCGAATAACTTTACACTGGAAATTATATTGACACACTGTTTCGACATTAACAAGCACGCTGTCGGCGATATAGGTACCAGGAGTCAATAGAGCCACAGCCTGTCCTCGGATTTCTACATTCGACAAACCCTGAAGCATATTTAGCAAACCGTGGGATATTGTTTCCAGTCGTGATAATCGCCCTATATACGGCGAGTCTCGCAGGACTGCACCCAGAAATGAATTTCCACTGCCGTCGCATTCCTAGAAGGATTGGGTCCTTTAAAGTAAGACAGTCATCCAGTCGAAATCCAAGATTCGCTTAAAAGAGGATAAGGAGGCATTTAAATCATGAAACAGACAATGATCAGTTTCTAGTTCCATGATTGTTGTATTCAAGTCAGAGGTAAACTAATGACACAGAACTAGAGCTGGCGAACTCAGGGGTATACGCAGTAACTGGTCGTTTCAATATGTCACTGAATGATCCAAAATGGATAAACAGCAATGACGTCAGGCTTTTACGATGTGCAAGATCATCTTTTTACTTCTCCTAAACCTACCGAACCATTATGTCGCCTACGATGCGCTATCTTTCTTAAGGCATTACATTTAGGGGTTAAGGTTATTTTGGTGCAGTTCGTAAACTTTCAGAATCTTATTCTTCTGGCCCGTGCCAACCCTGTTAATAAGTAAGACAGAAATAAAGCTGCTTTTGCTTATGTTTTTACTATTTTAAGTTCTAATCCAGTCAGTTAAAATAAACGTACGGCATTCGGTTATATTTAGCCGTATTATTTTTTAATATAGTTAAATCGTTATTATTTTTCGAAGTTATATAATATTAATATTTTTATTTAACGAAAAATAACGTTTTTCGTAATAAATAAAGTTTTTTCGGGTTAAATATTAATATATTCGAAAAAAAAAAAAATATATATTAATTTAAAAAGCGATAATTTATTTAAAAAACGAAAAATATCGGATAATATTTATAAGGTAACTTAATTTTATATATAAAATTAACGGTTAATATTAAAACTTTTCTAAATTCGGAATTTTCGCGAAAAGATTTATATTTTATTTTTAATATAACGTATCAGATAAGCGAGCTGCGCGGACAAGCGAGCTACGCGGTTTTTAGCACCTTGTAACAATTAATCCAAATAACTTAACAATAACATATCGTATTAATTCAAATTAATCGGATTCTTTTTCGCTAGACGTTTTTATAACTTCTTTACAAATACGCGCATTATATCCGGGCTTACCGCAAACGCCACATTTCCGTTCTTTCGTTTCAACCCTTTTACGACAATTACTTTTAACCGTTATTAGTTGCATTTTTCCACCACCTTTTTCCTTTTCGGCTAAAAAAGCTTATCCTTTTTATATAGTAAATATCCCTCCTTTTTAAAGACGTTTGTTTTTAATCCTTTAACGTTTGCTTAAAATATAGTTAATTTCGCGTAATTAAACGGTTTTTTATTTAAAAAAAATAATTTTATACCAAAATACTAATTGATTTTTAATTAAAAAATTAACCGATTTAATAATTCTTATCGGCAAGCTACCCTGGTAATTTTTAATTTTTTTTTGCAAATAACGTTTTTATTTTTTAACTTCCTTAATATTTTTAAAGGTTTTCGCGAACGGGGAAATAAAACCGGCAGAGGTTAACGGGAAAACAATCGGCGTAAGTACAACTGGAAAAATTTCGAATTCGGAAAAAACGGTATTAAAATTAAATAAAACAAGACCAACTGCGGCAAATCCGGATTTAATATTATCGGACGTTATAACAATTTTAAACGTATCGTAAAAACCGGCAAAGAAATCTTTTTTAACGATATAAATATAATAACGTTACATTAAACTTTCGATATATAACGAATAAATACGTTTTAAAAGAAAAAAACAAAATACGTTAAAAAGTTAAAATTTATATAACGAATACGCGGGTATACAAAATGTAATAATATCGTAATTAGTATAATATTTTTCGAATTTTATCGAATAATAATTTTCGTAACCGTCGAAAATAAAAAAACGTTTCGATTTTTTCGTACGCGTTCGGGTATATTAATCGAAATATTAAACCTATTTTAAACCTAATTCGTTCGTTATTTAACTATTATTACTTAATGTAATTTTCCAACCGGTTACTGGTAATAAATTATTACGGAATTAAAACTTAAAATAATTTTTCCCGGCCATAATAATAAATAACGGTATAACCTAATTTTAAAAATTAATAACCTGAATAATTATAATTTATTTTTTATTTTTTTATTAAGTTTATTTAAGTTTTTCACGTTTTTCGGCATTAATAATTATTATATCCGTTATTATAAAAAGCCTTATTAAAAATTTAGTCTCGTCGAAATTGTAAATATCCTTTTCCGTAATACCGTATTTTGTAATAATAACCCGAACAAATTCGAATTATTTACGAAATATTTCTAGATTTTCGTATAATACCCGTTAATAATCGATTTTTTAATTTAAACGCGTTTAAAATTTTTGTTACCGTTTAATAAAGTTCGACGCCTATTTAATTCCGATACGTTCCGTAATGCATTAAGTTAGTAATAAATTGGCCATATTTTTAACGTATTAAAACTGGATAGGAAACGTTCGTATATTTAAATTAAGGATTCGGTCGATAATAGATTTCTTTTCGGTTGGCGTCAATTTTCGCGAATTAAGTACGGTATTAGATTGGGTAAATTTATTATTATATCGGGATTTTAAAGTAAAAAATGCAACCGTATATATAAAACCAAATTTCATATAAAAAAGTTTAAAATCTTTTTTTTTAACCTAAACAGCTAAATTTATTTTAGCTTCTTTTATAAACCGCTTTATAAAAATAATATTAAAAAATAAATAATTAAAGTTGGATAGTAAAAAAGTTAAAAAAACCGCGCAGTTCGTTTATCCGCGTAGCTTACTTATCTGATACGTTAATTATTATTTTATTAACGTAATTTCGCTTAAAAAACCTTCCGAATTTATCGATTATTATATATATCCGATAACGTATTATTAAAATTTTATAAGTTTTTATCAATTTTAAATTTTCATAAATAAGCTAAGCCGTAAATTAAACCGAAAGCATTTAACCGTATAAACGTTATTCGTAATTTTCGTTTAAAGCAATATTTTTTTTAAAATTATATCAAAAATAAATTAATTAAAGGTTTAATATTCCGAATTATAAGATTAAAAAACGTAATTATTAAGCTGTAATTAATAAATTAAATACGGAAAAAATTATAATAATAAAAAACTAAATAAAAAATAAATATATTTATTTTTTTAAAAAAAATTAAATATAATTTACGTTAAAAAAAGTAAATAATTTTAATTAAAATAAAAACTTTTAAATCCTTATAACTAAGTTTAATGTATAAAAAAATTATTTAAAAGTTAATAATATTTCTTATATTAAACTGTATAGTAATAATTAACCATTATTAAGCTTATTCCAAAATAAAACCTTTTTAATATAAGGTCTTAAAATACCTTAAATTTTATAAAGCTATATTCAGGCTTTTTATTAAAGTTAAAAATAAATTAGCTATTAATTTTAAGAAAAAAAATTAACGTTATTATTTATTTTACTTAAAAAGTATTATAGGAGGTTTTTTCGTAAAAATCGGCTGCCGACTAAAAAAGGATTACTTTATTAAAAAAACCGAAATTTTTTTCGTTAATAACGACGTTTTACGGCCGGTATGTAGCTGTTTTTATAAACGCTTTGTTAATAATACGGAAATATTATAAAAAAGGAAAAAGGTTAAGGAATATAATAGTACGATAATAAAGGAAAGTTTTAATAATATTATTAAAATGTTAATTCGCTTTAAAAAAATAACTTAAAACGCCGGGTTAGATATAAAGATAACCTTTAAAATCCTTAATAATATTTATACCGATTAATTTAATAATTATGCGTTATTTCGTATTGTTTAAGTTTAAGCAGGTAAAAACCGCCTTATTATATTTATCGGCTTAAACGATAATGTAAAATTTTAATAATTTAAAAGCTTTAAAGATAACGGGAGTTTAAACCGTAAAAATACCGCGTATAACGACGAAAAAGTTATTTTTGATAAAAATAAGGATATTATTAATTTTTTAAATATAAAAAGCGATAAAAATGATAAAAGTAATAAAGATAATACGGAAATAAAGTTATAAAGATATATTAAAAATGTTAAAGGTATTGAAATGGTAGAAATAGTTAAAGGAACGTAACGTAGAAAAGATAACGTTTTTTTTTAAAAATAACTTTTTCCGAATTTATATATTTCGTTATAATATTATATATAATATTATTTAATATAGTTAAGTTTTAAAAAATGTTAAATTTTTATATAAAATTAACGTATTTCGGATTTATAATTTATTTAATAATATTTAAATAATTATAACGAATAAATTAAATAATTATATAATTTTTTTTTAGAAAAATTATACTTTATTATATTCGAATATTAAATTTTTTTTAATTAATTTATATTTGTCGGCAATTAGTACTTTTAGGTGCCCACGGCTGGTGCGTCTAGGCTGCAGATACTGCCTAGGACAGCCTTTGTCCAGGAACCATCCTTTGTACAACCAAACGTATATATAAAAGCGATCGCCCCTAAATTTTTTCAGTTTTTCCTAAAATAAACTATACGTATTTTGCCAAATTCCTGTATTTGATTATTATAATTGTTAATATAGTAGCATTTTTTAATTAATTAGTAACCGTAGTACATTAAACGGAATAATTATTTACAGGTTAAGTTAATAAAGAAAGTATAAGATTTAAAAGAAAATTGCTTAATTAACTTAAGAAAAAGTAAGCGGTTAATAATAGCAAGCGAATAGTAAAAACATATTTTAAAATAATTTCCTGTAATTAAATAAAGCAACTTACCCGATAAAAGTTTCGTCCTTATACAGGATAAAAAGTATACGAATAACGATTTATTTTTTTTTTAATTAAAAGGACCTTTAAAACGAAAAATTTTATAATAAAAAGGAAAAATAAAAGTTTACGATAGACGTAACGGTAGGAAAAAAACCTGCTTTCGAGATTTTTACGGAAGAAATTATATTGCCTTAGTAATAATAGTTAAAAAACCGATATAAGATCTTTATATAAAAATAACAGCTTTAAGTAAAATTAAATAAGTTTTATACGTTTTTAAATATTAACTTAAATAAGATTAAGAAGGACGTTAAAATACGAGAATATAAATACAGGTCGGTTAAGGATAAAATTAAAGATTTAAAGCTTTAACAAAAGAAAAAAGACGATATAATAAAGTGAATAAATAGTATCGTAAAGCGATTGTTGGATATATCCTAATTTGGGGATATACTTTAATAAAGACCGTTTTAATTAAAGGCGATACGGAACTTACGAAATACAAGTATTTATAAAAGCGTTTTACGAAACGTTTAAAGAACGGAAGGCTTATAAAAAGCCCTTATTACCGTCGAGAGCGATATAAAAAAAATTAATTTTTTGAAAAAAGGCGAAACGCAGTTAAGGAGGTGGTTTATTAAGAAGTTTGATTTTCCGAAGAGGGAGAAAAGCGAAGAACAGAAATTACGTAAAGAAAAAAGTGTAGTACGTAGGGACCCCGACGATTCGGATAAGTTACTTTTAAACTTATTTAAAGGTTTCCGAAGACGAAGAAACCGTTATAATAGTTTCTTTAGTATTCTTAGCAGCTTTTTTAGCCTTAGTAGTTTAGATAGTTCCAGTGAGTTAGGCGTTTGCCTGAAAGAAAAAGAGAAAAATTTTAAAAAGTTTAGTAACGAAAATATAAAGCTGCGTTAAAAACGTTTTAACTTTTTATTAAATAAGGAAAATCATTTAATAGGTTGGGTTAATTGGGAACTTTAAAGTAACGCCTTAATATTTACCTTTAAAGAAATTAGTTATAAGGACGGAATAAAGTTAAAATAACTTGATTAATTACGTTTCGTAAAGGTTATTACCAAGACGTATAAGAGGGCGCTTTTAGAGTTGATTATAGGTATTAAAAAAGGAACGAAAATATTAAGGACTTTTAGGAAGATTTACGTAATAATAAGTAAGGCTAAATAAAAGTCCTTTTAAAAAAAGCTTAGTAAAATTATATACGATAAAGGAGATTCCGTATAATTTATTACGAAGTTTTAGAAACTGTTGTAAGAGGTTAAGGGTTATAGTATAAAGTTTGGATTAGAGAAATAGATTATTATGTTCCTTACTGTTGTAAAAGACCGTGCTGGTAGTTAATATAAAACGATTTAATTAGTGTTTAAATAAACCAGTTATTTTTTTTAATAGTTGATTAATAACTTTAATAGCAAATTTTATAACTGCATTAATAAGAAAAAAAACGGGAAATCTTATAACGCCTAAAAAGGTAAGGGAAAAGGAAATAATAACAATAATTTCCGAAATAATAAGCCCGTATAAAATAAGAACAAAAAGCCATTTTGCTTTAATTATGGCAAATACGGATATTTAACGAAAAATTGCCCTAAGCTGTAAAAAGAGAGAAACGGTAAAGGAAAGAAAAAAAAACGTAGCTAACGTTAAAGTAATAATGAACAAAATAATTAAAGTAATAATTTTTGTAACGTTTATAGTAATAATAAAAACGAAAAGCAATTTATTTTTAACGGTTTAAAGGATCTGTACCGATTAGACGGAAAGACTTTTAACGTTTGTATTAAAAAATAATAGTTAAAGAACCTTATGCAGTAGTACGATAAGATGATTTAGAAGGTAGCTTAAGGAGCTTTAATGGCTAAATGCTTTAAAGCCCGGAGAGTTTTAACGGCAGAACGCTTTAAAGCCCGGGAAGCTTTAATAGGTAAATGTACTAAAGTTTAGGTGATTAATTGCTTAAAGTTATAAAAAGGTAAACGTTTTAAAGGAATTATTATAAGAAACGTTATGTTTTTATACGTTTATTTCTTTTACGGAAATAATTTAGATAAATTATTTTAAAATTTAAAAGCAAACGTTAATATTATAAACAATATTAGTAACTTTAAGAAAAATATTATAATAAATATTAAATTTAAAGGAATTTAAATTATAACGGATAAAAGACCTGTAATTATTACTTTTGTTAATATCGTTAAGTAACTTTTAAAAAGGCTTAATAAAAAAAAAACGAAATTATAGTTAAATATACGTTATATATTAACAACTTTTTTTTAAAGGTATTTTCCGGGGAGATATTTTATAAAAAAGGAGGTTATTTAAATCGTAACGTTTTAATAAGCCTTGATAGGATTTAGTTATTAACGATTAACGTTTTTTGGAAAAGATTTTTTTTATAGCTTTACGGAAAGCCGGAATTTATTATTAAGGCCTTAAATTTAGCAAACGATAAGAACTATTAATAAAAATACGTATTAAGGGAGGTATCCGGTAAGGAAAACGGCGATAACCTAATAAATAACTTAAAACGTATATTTTCGAACGTTTTTAAAAACGGAAAAATTTTAATAACGGACGAAGTTATAAAAAAAATTATTTTTTAGTACCGCCGCCTTTGTTACCCCAGTATAAAACGATTAATATAAATTATTAAAAGGTTTATAAAGATAAATTTAAACCTTAACGATATAAAAAACATCCTTTATACGGTATACGACAAAAAAAAATATAAAAAATACCGTTTATAAACTTTTAAAAATAAAGGAAATATATAGGAAAGATTATTTAATATAACGTAAAATTAATTAAACCTATTAATATCGAAAATAAGGGTTATTTTGATTTTATTACAGATAATTTATTACGTTACAAAAAATATTATTCGTTTAAAAGTAAAAACGAAATCTAACAAAACCTATACGCATATATTACGCAAATTACAAAACGTTTAAAAACGCTACTACTGGACGAAAAAGGCAAACGCAAAAAAGTGCAAATCCTACGCTTTAACGGCAGCAAAAAGTTTAATATAACAATAATTAAAAATTTTTACGTTATAAAAAATATCGAATTAATAGTTTTTAACGTATATAATTAATATTAAAACGGAATTGCAAAATAAAAAATATAATTTTTACAAAATAAAGTACGTATAATTTTCGTATAGATAAAAATCCTTATATATTTCTAAAACTTTATAATAAATATAATAACGTATATTATTAACAAAATAAACCAGTTTACGGTAAAAAATATAATATTAATTGAATATTTTAAAAACGTATTCGAACCGAAGAAATTATATAAACCCGATAACGGTTATTTTTAAATTCTCGGTAATAAATATATAATTTTAATTAATAAAAATTATCGGACTAGATTAAAAAAACTGGCAGCCCGTAAAATAAAAAAAATGTTACTAGGTTATTAAAAAATATATAATTACAAGGTATAACTATTAAAAAGCGGTAAATTATTTATAACGCCGTATATTATTATTTACGAAAACCTGGAAAAACTAAGTAAACCTTTTAGTTTTAAAGATATTATCCGATCACTTTTACAGCCCGTATAAAAACGTTTAAGATACCGTTAAAAGCAAGGCGTAAAAATAAAAAATAAAAATAATAACGTTATTTTAAAAAATAACACGAACTAAAAAATTAAGTAAATTAAACGTAAAAAAGGACGCCCGAAAAAGATTATCCCTAAGTTATACACCTTAAAGGCCCTAGATAAAACCTTAAAATTAATTCAAAAGCTAAAGCTAGTCTTAACCTAAAAGGGCAAAAACGAAAATAACCTATATATTTTCCATTTTAATTTATTAACGTCGAGTAACGATAAAAATTATTTTGGTAATTTTAAAAATGCCGATTAAGTTATCCGGAACGTTTACGAATACGAATAAATAATTAACATATTAAATATTAATACCTATAAGTTATTTACTGTTATAAATAACGGCCCGATTTTAAAAGAAACTATAAAAAACCCAAAACGAAAAATATAACTTAAAATTATCTTTATAAAAATTAAAAAAAACCTTTTGCGCGGAATTTTCAAGTTTACGCTTTTTGGTAAAATTGCTTAAAGGTATTTTATTAATGCTAAATAAGTATTAAAAAAAAAATATACGTTTATAAAGGAATTAAAAAAGTATAAAGTACGTATTTGCGTAAAAGGATTTATATAACGAAAAAGAATTAATTATAATAAAATAGTAATAAGTACCGTAAAAGTAATGTATTAAAGGATTTTGATAACGTTAACCGTTTTTTTAAGGTAATATATATTTTAAATAAACTTTATTATTACGTATTTAAACGGCAAATTAAAAGAAAATATTTATATAAAATAATTTTCTATGTTAAAGGAATATTTTAATACGTATTTAAAGGATAGGGAAATATATAGGTTTTCTTTAAAAAGGGTTATTAAGCTGATAAACTTATTATACGGTTTAAAGCAGGCCGGAATTGCTTAGCAGAAAAAAATAAAAGAAATATTTGTAAAATAAGGTTTCTGTCCGTTAACTTCGGATAATGCGATATATTATAACTTTAAAATAGGAAACGTTATTGTTTTATACGTAAATAATTTCCTGCTTTTTGGTTTTAATAAATAACGTTTTAAGGATATCGCCAAGAAAATTATTAAAAACGTTTTAATTAAGGATTTAAATAACGTAAATTAGTATTTAGGCGTACGAATTATCCGTTTTTTATTAATAGGAAATATTAAGTTAAATTAATAACAGTATATTAAAAAGTTATTAAAGTTAATCGGTTTAAATAAGATAAGAAAAAAGCTTATATTATTTGTTAAAAATTATTTAAAGTACGTTATAAAATATAACGGCGTAACTGGTAAAGAAAAAACGTTTAAATATGCGAACTTAGTAAGGAAATTTAATTTTTCGAGTTATATTAATAAATTAAATATAACGTTTATAACGTTAACTTGGGCAAGGTTTATAAGTAACCCGTTACTTAAATATTAGGAATATATTAAAAAATTGCCGAAATACTTAAACGGTATATTAAATATGTTTTTTCGATACCGGAAATTACAAAAAGATTATTTATATTATAAATATAATAACTTAAAGTTATTTGGAATAGTAAATATAAACTTTGCAGATAATTATAAATTAGCAAAATCCATAATTAATTGTATATTTTTTATAATTAAAACGTTTATTTTATGGATTTTGAAGTTATAAGGTATTATTATTAAATATATTACGGAAGTAAAGTACGTAAAAGTAGGAATAATAATTACGGAAATAACTGGGATTAGAAATTTTTTAATAAAGTTAAGGTTTATATTTAAAAGTCCTATTTCCATTTTAAAAAATAATATAAATACGTTTAAATAAGTAAAAGAGATATAGATAATACGAAGGAAACGTTATATTCGAATCGAATATTATTACGTACGTTAAAAAGTCCGAAAAGAAAATATTAGCTTTTAATATGTAAAAAGTAAAGATAATCCTGCCGACGGATTTATAAAGTTACTTAATAGGGCAGATTTCGAACGGTTTATAATTAATTTAGGATTTGAAAAAATACAAAAAAAGTTAAAAAATATTTAAGATTTGGTTAAAGTAATTGGCAAAAGAATAATCCCGTTAAACTTTTTTTATACGGGAGGAAGGGCGTTCCCTTGTTAAAACCTGTTCCTTGTTATTAAGAGCGACGACCGCGGTATTTTTTTTACGATTACCCGAAGGTATCCGTTAACCTGTTAGTTTCAGGGCTCTAACCTTCCATGAAATTACCTGTTTATATATAGTTACAACCCTTTGTTGTCCCTTACTGACCGGAAAGAAACCTCCATTTAATGGCCTTTTTGCAAGGGGGGACCTAAAGAGCAGTAATCTTAATTACTTACTGGTATTGCCGTTAGAAAATGGAACCGATTTTTAAAGCTATAAGATTTCCAACGTAGTAGGTTGGCGTATACAAAGCGTTTTCCCATATTAACGCCCAGTCTGGTCCGAAGCGTTTCGGAAAAAATGGGCCCCGTATTCCGGGACGGCTGCAAAAAAACGGTAAAGCGAAAAGGCCGGCCTTTTGGTATAACGGTTAATTACGCAGCCCCATTTTAGACAAGAATAACGGAAATAAGGGTTTAAATCCCATATAGATTAAAGATTTTGATAACTTTTTGATAGATTTTTTTAAAGTTTTAGATTTAATTTTAAAAAATTACGTAAATAGGGTTACCTGACGTAAAAGGGCGTATCGGCAATTGGTGCTTTTAGATGTTTACGGCTGGTACGTTTAGGCTGCAGATGTTGCCTAGGACAGCCTTTATCCAGGAACTATCCTTTGTACAGCTAAACGTATATGTAAAAACGATCGCCTTTAAACTTCTTCAGTTTTTCCTAGAATAAACCATACGCACTTTGCCAGATTCCTACATTTGATCACTGTAACTGCTGACAATATTAATAATAATAATAATAATAATAATAATAATAATAATAATAATAATAATAATAATAATAATAATAATAATAATAATAATAATAATAATAATAATAATAATA